>CAJVQA010006032.1:0-15380 GCA_910591915.1 Cetraspora pellucida
CACAATAGTTATATGCCGACTGATTATCAATAAACTCCTGGGTCGCAATTACTCACCTTAACATTAAAAAAAAAAAATATATTTTATTATATTTTTTGTTTTAAATTTTTTTGTTTAAATTTTTTATTTAGTTTTTTTTTTATTTTAGTTTTTTTGTTTTATACTTTTTTGTTATATTTTTATTATTGTTTTTTTTTTCTCTTAAGCAGTTATGCTAGTATTTTATTAATATTTTAAAATTACATTTGCAATTATATAAATATTCTTAACAACTAAACCTAGCATAATACAGCCTTCTATTGGTATCTAAGTGCAATTTGCTGCATTACTTTAAGCAGAAGTAAGCCACTCATCTAACTACTTAAAGTTTATAATAAAGGGTTTTTACCCTTTTATGATAAGCTCTAAAATTGTCTTTTGTGCTTCTTTTCTAATTTGTTTCTCTTTTTTCTTTGCTTTTTTTTTCTTCTATTATTTGCTAATTTGGTTTTCTTTTTTTAATTGGTGCTTTTTTTTTTTTTTTCTTTTTATTCTACCTATTATTTTTTCATTTTTCTTCTATTCATTAATTTTTTCACATTGAATTCTCTATACTTGTTCATAAAATATGTTTTAGGTTGTTTTTGCTATTATATTTATAAACTGCTATCTTGATTTTATACTTAGAAGCTGCCTTAATCTGTTTTGTATTTCTTTTGAAATAAGATCTTTAATTAGTACCTTTCTTATTTTAACTTCTTTTGCCTCTGTTTTTCCAAAGAACACTATGTATAATATATATAAAGAGATCTAAACTTTTTTTTCTTTCTTTAACCTTTTCTAAGCTGTTGTAATAGTCAATTCTTCTTGTTATGCAGTATACTTCTTTAGATATCTTTAGTTTTTTCCAAAAGTATGTTTAATTATAAATTGTAACCTTTGTTTCTAGTTTTAATTCTCTAATTGCTTTCATTTTTACTTTTTTTGCTTTTAATCTTGTATTTATTATTAATTTGCAAAGTAGTCTTGCTAGTATGTTAGTACATTTGTTTTTCCACTTTAAGCAGTACTCTATTTCTTTACAACTAATTTCTTCAGCCTGTATTATTTTTTTACTTGTTGTAACTTTTTTTGCTAAACTATCAGCTTTATTATTCTATTTATCTTTGCTATAACTTTTAACTTTAACAACCTTTATTTGAATGTTCTTTGTCATAATAAGTTCTCTAATTTTCATTATCTATATTGCATTCTTCTTTTTAAGAAACTTATTTCTGCATACCTGTTTTAAATCTCTACTAATGTTTCTTATTGCAACATTATTATCTGTATATATTTTTATTTGCTTTCTTCTAGGTATTGTTAAAATTGCTACCTATATTACTACTAATTTAGCCATTGTCGATATTTGTCATCTTTTTAGACCTAATGCTAACTCTTCTTCTAGTTATTTTTGTGTTTCATCTATTTGCATCCACCTTATGCCTATACTATTTTTGCTTCTTGCATCTTTTTTAATCTTCAAGTTTGCTACTTTATCTGTGTATATTATATACTTGTTCTTATTTTTTATTATATTTCTCTTTAAAACCTCTATTATTTTTTGACTAATGCTAACTTTTAACTTTTGCTGTTTGATTATCTCTACTTCTAGCTCTTCTATTACTTTTAGTTCTTCAAGTTTCTGTTCTTTAATCACTAATTTGTTTGTCTTTATTGATTCTATTATTTGATCTATTGCTATCTTGATCTTGTTGCTGCCTTTTTTTATCATTGCATTTGGAATTACTTTGATTCTATTGTTTATTTTTATCCATTGCTGGCAGCTATTTTTTAGTGTTCTTCTTTTTTTATACAACCCTTATATTTGTTAATTTCAATAGCTAATTTATTTTCTTTACTCAATGTTTTACTAACATTTTTTTATTTTTTCTCTTGACTATTTTTTCTAACTATTGGTAATTCTATATACTATGTGCTATCTATTTTTTTCTTTTTTTGTCTTTTAAGATATACTTTCATCTTATTTGCATTGCTTGAGTATTTTGCTTATTTGTTCTAAATTGACTTTTAACTTTACTGTTTTTTGATTTACTGAGTACTTCAAGTTCTATTGCTTTGAACTATTTTGTTTTTTCTTTTTATTTAATAAATCTTAGTAACTTTTTAGCTGTTGCCATGTAATTAACCTCTTTTTTTTTATATTTAGCAGCTGGTTTAGATATATTAAACCTGCTTTATTTATTTTAGTACTATTTCTTTTCTGTAATTGTTTATTTATAAGTTTTCTTATTTTGGTTTTATATCTAAACATTGTTTATAAATTGCCTTCTATTCTTATATTTATATTTAGCTTTCTTGTTTTTAGTAATATTAAACTAGCTAAGTTACTTTTTCAACCTTCTATATTTTCTGACATCTTTTTTATTTTTTATATATCTTTTGTTAAACTTGCTCTTTGGCAGCCTTGTGTTATTCTTAGTTTTGTTAACTGTCTAAGACTATTTTGTCTATTCAGTTTTGCTAATAAGCCACTTATTTGTTTTGTTGTTAATTCTTGTCATAATGTTCTACAGCTTTTAAGATCTTTATGTTTTATTATGTAGTTTTTTAATATTCTTTGTAGACTGCTCTTTTGCTTTACTAAGACTATAATTGGTTAGTGTATTTTGCTTATGCATCTTTCTGACATTTTTATTAGCTGTAGCAAATAACTTAATTTTAGTATTATTACTATATTATTTATATATGCAATCTGTTTTATTGTCTTTTTTTTGTATTTAAGATTTCTTATTGTTTGGCTGATTATTTCTTTAGCTTTCTTTTTTATTTGCACTTTATTTATTCTGTTATTTAGCTATATTCCTAATGAGCAAACTATCTTGTTTTTTGTTTTTTCTGTTATTTTACTTTATTTGAAGATTACATTTCTTTTTTCTTTTTTCATCTCCATATTTATTATTAGCAGCTTTGATTTGAATCTATTTATCTTTATATTATTCATCTTGAAAAATTCTTCTGCTACTTTTAATATTTCTATTAGCTGTTTTTTATTATTTACAATTCATATTGTATTATCTGCATATGCAATGTCTGCTTGGTAGTACCTCATGATATTGTTACATTGCATGCCTCTGTTGATTTGCTGTTCTACTATATATTCTAAGTTTTTATCTTTTTGTATTTTCTCTAACAGTAGATTGTAAAAAAGTTACCATATTAATAGAGATATTACTTCATTTTGATCTATGCCATCTTCTACTGTTATCTTTTCTGTTAGGCTATAAGCTATAATAATTTTTAGCTAACAGGTTCAAGATGTATTTTATTATTTTTTTAGGCACTTTAACTCTTTGCAGTGCTAGCTTCAGACTCTCAAAAACTGAGTTAAATGCTTTCTTCATGTCTTGCAAAAGTATTTATACTTCTTTATTTTTCTCTTTTACTTTTTTTATTATTATATTAAGAATATATACTAGTTGTTTTGTTGAGTTGTCTAAGAGGCCTGCATAGTTTGGTTTTTTGAATATTTCTTTTTCCATAAACACTTTGGCAAGCCTTCTTGTTATCACTTTTGTTACAACTTTTCTAAATATTTTTATTAGTGCTATTAGTCAAATATTATTTAACCTATATTCCCACTCAATGTTTTTAGGGATTGGATAAACTTGTGCTATCTTTTATTTAGTTGATATCTTTTTTGCTTTTAGATATAAGTCTGCAAAGCCTCTAAATACTTTTTGTATTCTCTTTTTTGCTCACTTTATCAAGATATAACTTATATCTAATATACCTGAAGCTGTTTTTGTCTTTAGTTCTTTCAAAGCTTCTTTTTATTTTTTTTTCTTAATTTTTTTTTCAACTTCTGTATACCATTCCTCTTTAATGTTTTCTTGTGGTTTATATATTTTTATTTACTTTTTGACATCTTTTCTAATTTTGTATTTCTTTTTTTAAATTATTTTTTGTAATGTTTTGCTACATCTACTTTAAACTTTTCTGAGCTTATTAGCAGATTTATTTCTTCTTCTTTTTGTTTAATAAATTTGTTAAAGACTATTTTCTTATAAGATCTATTTAAAATACTTGCTATTATCTTTTACTGATCTGTTTTGATTATTTCATACCTTTTATCTATATTTTTTCTATTTGTTTTTTTGTATTTACTCTTAGTCTTTTTTTTTTTTTTTTTTTCTAACTCTTTATATCTTTTATTTATGCACTTGACCATTGTCTTTGCAGTTTTGGTAGCTTTGTACTGATTTTCTTTTCTAGTATTATTAATTGTTCGTTTATTTCACATTTTTTTTCTTTTGTTACTGTTTGGATTTTTTTAGCTTTTGCATGTTTGATTAATTTTTGTAGCTCAACAATACTTTTTTCTTGTTGCTGTTCTCTTTGACTCCTTTTTCTGTTTATTATTGTATTATATACTTTTTTCTTGTATATATGTTTACTTGTTACTGTAATAATAGCTTCTTTTATTATATCCTATATATTATTTATTCTCTTTTGCTTTCTTTTTTTCATTTTGTTCTTTTTTGCAAATGTCTTTTAGAACCTTTTTTATTTCTAACCAATTCTGTAACTTTTATATATAATTTTTCTAATCTTCTACTTTTGCTTGATTATATAGGTATACTGTTTTTGACTATATTTTTCTTTTAATCTCTGTCTTGCTTTTTTCTATTATCATATGCTTGATTTATATTTTTGCTATTACTATCTTGTGGTTATTTTTTGTAATCTTTTCTACTTATTTGATTTTTGCCTTTTGCAAATCTAAGATTAGCTTATCTGATATCTATATATAGTTGATTCTTGTTGCTGTTTCTTTATTTGATTATATGTATTGTTGATCTGTTAGATTCATGTCTTTATATATGTCTCTAAAGTTTTAATTCTTTATCTAATTAAAGATTGGCAGCCTTTTGTAGTTTGTTGTTTATAGATGTTGTCTATTAAAATATTGTTTACTGTGTAATTAAAATCACTTATTACAATAATTTGTGTTTGTCTTTTTCTTCTTAAAACTGTTTCTACAATTTTTTGCTAAATGTTTTTCTTTATTACTTTGTTATTCAGTAGCATATAGACTGCAATCACTACTAATTCTAATTGTTTAAAGTATAATATAATTTCTATTATATATTTACTTGTTTTTTTAATAGCACCTATATGTTGTTTCTATTATTTGTCAATCATAATTTCAATACCTGCCTCTTTCTTTTTATTCTTTACTGCATTTGTCCCAAATTTTATATATTTTTTGTTTGCTATTTGTGTTAGAAATTTCTCTTTTCTTTTTATAAGATTTGTTTCTGTAATTTTTATTATTATGATTTTTTTTTTTTTTGTTTGCCAAGCAGATTTTCCAACTTTCAACCTTTGGTTTTAAGCATATTAATATTGTGATATACTATCTTTATTTCTTTTTTTCCTTCTTTTCATTTTTCTTTTAATAGTCTTTGTTTTGTCTTTATATTTTCTATTTTTTTTTTTTTTTTTTATAGTTAAAGTTCCTATCTTAGGGATATGATATTTTATTCAAGTTTTGTTAGGAAATGAATACCTCTAAAGGCTCCCTTACATTGAAGGTTACAACTAGCCACATGTGCATTTTTGGTGCCTAATTTAAGTAGTTAGCTTACACATTGCTATATAAGTTCTACACTAGTTGCTATACCTGCAAGCCAACTAGGGGTCTTGCCTATTTAAACCTTCTGCATATGCAATCCTCCTTGTATCACAAGAACATATCAAGGCTACACCTATCCAAGTTTCTGATGCTTATTATTATCCTTATAACTACTTTATCCTTGATAGGAAACTTACTAGAGCCTTTATGTCCTATACATATAAACCTAGTTTTATGCAACACACTATAGTTACCTAACACTTGCAGTCATAGGAGTTATCTGTTTAACTACTACATTATACTATTTCTACTCTTGTAAAGTTCACTAAAACCCTAGTACCTATCTTTTTAGCATCTTCATTATCATCCCTTACTAGCTGCAACTTGGAACTGTCAGTCTCATTCCAGACTACCAATCCAGATAGCCTAGTATAGTATACTTATGTATCTTTTTTTTTTGGTGAATCTGATGGCCTGGTTGGTTATATGCTCCTCTATACATATTTGATGTCTAGTTTTAATCTTCAGCTTCTATGGAGATGTTTTATAGGCTTCAACTAGTCCAATGATATTATTGAAAGTTTATGCTACCTTTTTACTTAGAGATTTCCAAGTGGGTTTCTGTCACCTCAGTTCCTTAGTCTTCTATGTCCGATAGTCTTATCATGGGTTTGCACTGAAGTCTTATGCAATACTAGTAAACATTCCTCTATGTACATATAATGTTATATTTTGCATAGATGCCTAAGCTCCCAATGTCAAGGGGACCTGACTTGGTATACCTGGGTAACAGCCACATGAGGCCAACCGATTGACAGGAGACAGTTACTATAATGCAGATATAATTTCCAAATTTTATCATAGGTGGGATTTGAATCTTAGATCTGTTACTTGAAGAATGACAACCCAACTACTACACTAGGATTGCTATTCTCTATTTTTTTTGTTCTTTATTCAACTTTTTATCTTCTTGACAAAAAAACTTTATTTCTTTTCTTTCTTCAAACATCTCTCTTTCACCTTGTAGTAAATTCTTTATCTTCTTGTTTAAATTTATTAGTTCAACTATGGCATCTTTAGAAGTAGTTGGGTTGGTCAATTCTATTTCTTTTTATTTTATTCTCTAGTTTTCTAATCTTTTTAGTACTAGGCCTAGAATATTCTTAACATGGAAATTTTCTTTGTGATCAAGTTTGGGTTACTGTTTCCTTTCTATTCTTTTCTTGCTTCTGATTTTTAGTTGCTAAGTTTTTTTCTAACTTCCTTATATTTATGATTTTTGTTGATTTTCTTTTCTTGTTTATTGTTTCTGTTATTTCTATACTTCTCTATATTAGAAATTTTACTGATATTATCATTATTGATATATTTTGTATCTATGTTTTCTTATTTGTTTATATATTTATCTTTTTTTTCTTTATAATTTTGTCAAAAGAGTAGATAATTATTAAATTTTATTAGCTTTGTCAGTGCTGCTTTTATTTTCTCTATTGATGTGAAAGTAATTGTTACTGATCTTCTTTGGTTTCTATTTCTGTTAGGTGATATATTATCATAATCCAAAATAGGATCATCAATATTTCATTTAAGTTACATCACATAATGAAGTAATAATATATAGTAATTATTATAGCACATAGTATATAGAGCATAATTAGTAGATACAGCTTATAGAGTGTAATTAGTAGATACAGCACATAGAGCATAATTAGTAGATATAGTATAATCAATATAATTAGTAGATATAGCATATAGAGCGTAATTAGTAGATATAGTGTAATCAGTATAATTAGTAGATATAGCATATAGAGAATAATTAGTAGATATAGCGTATAGAAAAAAAATATATAAGTAATGTGGTTATAATGTAATAAAAAAAAAGGTCTCACGGTATATCTAATAAAAGAAATACTTACTCTTAGTACTCACCCAAATCTCACACCTCTTTTGAGTACTATTCTGTTTGACGTTATATGAGAGACTCTCGTTTACCCTATGAATAGAGAGTTTTAGAGTTGATATAATCTGTAATATGACAATATACACTGATCTTGCTTCTTTTTTTTTAGACATTATAATAATAATACTTCTAATGCATTATCTATTAATTTTGTTGTAAATTTATTTTGCATATTATGTTAATTATAATCTTCTTTATCTAATATTACTCTTGCTAGTCTGTGTACTTCTATTAATAATAGTCACATAATATTTTCTTTTTCTAATTCTTTTGTTCTAACTAGATTTTTTGATATATTTTATAAGTTTTTTTAATATTTCTGTACATGTGGTTTACTTCTTTTGTATTAATATTAGTAAGAAAATCCTATATTATTAAGTATGATTCTGCTTTAAAATTATCTTTTGTTAAGTGACCCACTTCTTTATAATTCTTTTTTTTTTGTTTGATAGGATTTTTAAACTTTTTTTTTCTCTTTCTTTGTCTTTATATATTTGCTGATGCTGTTTTCTTTTTTATCTTTTTGGCTCTTCTAAAATAATTTTAAGCCATTTAGCTTCTTTTTCTTTAATTCTTTCTATTACTACATCTTTACTGAACTTATAGTTAAAATTTATTTCTGTTTAACTATTTCCATTTTTGAAAACTTTTTAAATTGAAATAATGTAATGATTTTCTTGAAAGATCTATTAAATATATTTAGTTTTTCTTTTTTGTTTTTTTCTAATACTATATATGTTGGTATTGTAATAGAATTTACTTTTTTTTGATATTATTATATATTTATTTTTAGCTCTATATTATATATTATATTTTTTAGTATTTTTATATAGTTTATAGATTATTTTATTAGTTTTAATTACCTATTTAATAGGTTAATATTTATTTTATTAGTAGGTTTCTTATAGTATTTTATTTTAGTCAATAGTTTCTAGAATATCTAAAAATATAGTTGTTTAGTATTACAAGAGCCCTGACCAAAGGCTTCAGATTATGCCTCAGATGCTTCAGATGCTTTAGGATACTCTAAAATAATAAAACATTAATTTAATTATAGATTAATTAATGTTTATTAATAGTGTTATTATATATTTTTTATGTATTACTATAGTTATTTTTAGTTGTACTTAGAACAATATCTGTAAAGAGGCTTCTAAACATTAAATGACTATAGAAAGTTTTGTAGATAAACATATAACTATACAATTATATTTGTTTTATTTTTAGTTAATATATGTTATTATACAATAAAGTGCCAAGCGTTTGTAAAAATAAAAAAATGCATGATTGGTTTATTATTTGTATACAAGCATTATTAGTGAAATACACATAGAATTTCTTAATTTCTGCTGCATTTTGGACATCTATATGGTCCAGAATGATGCTACAACACATGGTAGCTTTAAAACTAATCAAATATTAAGCTAAAAGCTATAAAAAGGATAGCTTTTTGCTTTTTTAAAAGAACAGTTCTTAGAAGTTCTTAAAATAGCTCTTAATAGTTCTTAATAACTTTTAATAGTTTCTAATAGTTCTTAAAAGCTCTTAATAGAGCTTAAATAACTCTTAATAGTTCTTGGAAGTTCTGCTTTTATATATATAAAAAGCTTCTTGTAATAATTATTCAACTAACAATTCTCTAATAAAATAACCTTTAATTGTTATTCTTTGAATATTATTTATAAAAACTATTCTTTATTTTGTTTTTTATTGTATTTCTTTTTATATTTTACTTTATTTCTCTTATTTTTCTTCTTTATTTCTTATAATAATATAAAGTGAAAAGCTGGTTTTCTTAATTAGTTATTTGGCAAATACTAGCTTTATATTATTCTTTTATTCTTCTTCTTTTTCTTGTAATAATATAAAGTGAAAAGCTAGTTTTCTTAATTAGTTATTTGGCAAATACTAGCTTTCTATTATTGTATATTTTATTTTTATTTTTTGTAATAACATAAAGTAATAGCTGTATTTGTAAATAGTATTTTGGCAGGTATTAGCTTTATGTTATTGAAATTTAAAAAGCTATATATAGCTTAGAACAGCTTGATTATCTGTTGCTAATTGCCTCTTCTAGTGTCTTAGAATACTTCTAAGTCTAGTATAGATAATTCTTGTAAAGGATAAACTATTTGTTAAGCCTGGCTAATACAAAAAGAACAATAGATCAAATCTTCTCTACAATCAGCCTATCATAAAAATCTTTATAGTATCTAGAAGGCTATTGAATTTAAATTCTATTTTTAAATATTTATTTTTTATTTTTATTTATTTTTTTTTATTTATTTTATTTTTCTTTAAATAAAAGATTTTTTACTTGGTATTCATGCATTTAAAATTACTACAGCTTGCTAGTTTTTAGTAAATTTTATTACAATATTACTTTTATTTCTTTATTTCTTCTATCTTCAAATTTGCTATTCCATTTGTATATATTATATACTTGTTTTTTTTTCTCATTACATTTTTTTTCAAGATTTTTATCATTTTTTAACTAATGTTCTCTTTTAAATTTTGTCATCTGATTATTTCTATTTCTAGCTCTTCTATTATTCTTAGTCTCTTAAGTTTCTGTTCTCTAATCTCTGATTTCTCTTTCTTTGTTACTTCTATTATTTAATTCATTGCTATCTTGATCTTGTTGCTATCTTTGCTTATTAATACATCTGAAATCATATTAATTTTGTTGTTTATTCTTATCTACTATTGGCAGCTATCTCTAAATATTCTTTATTTCTTGTACAACTCTTGAATCTGTTAATTTCAATAGCTAGTTCATTTTTTTTACTCTGTATTTGCCAATGCTCTACTAATATATATTTTTTTTTTTTAACTATCTTTCCTAACTATTAATGATTCTGTGCACTATGTATTATTCATTTTTTTTTTTTTTATTTTTTAAAACATACTTCTATCTTATTTGCATTACTTGAGTATTTTGCCTATTTGTTCTAAAATGTTTTTTAATTTCTTTGCTTTCTGGTCTACTAAGCACTTCTAATTCTATTGCTTTGAACCATCTGCTTTTTTTTTTTTATTCAATAACCTTAGTACATTTTTAATTGTTGCCATGTAATCAATCTCTTATCTTTTGTATTAAGCAGCTGATTTAGATATATTAAGCCTGTTTTATTTATTTTAGTCTCACTTCTTTTCTATAAATATGTATCTATAAGTTCTTTTATTTTGGCTCTATATTCTAGTATTGTCTATAAATTACTTTTTATTCTTATATTTATATTAAGTTTTTTTGCTTTTAGTAATATTAGACAGGCTAAGTTACTTTTCTAACCTTCTATGTTTTTTGGTATTTCTTCTATTTTCTATATATTTTCTGTGAAATCTGCTTTTTGGCAACCTTTTGTTATTCTTAATTTTGTTAACTGTTCAAGACTATCTTGCTTATTTAGTCTTGTTAGTAGGTTACTTATTTGTTTTATTACTAATTTTTGCTATAATGTTCTGCAACTACCAAGATTTTTGTATTTCATTATGCTGTTTTCTAATGTTTTTTGCAGACTGCTTCTTTATTTTGTCAGGTTTATTATCAGTTAGTGTATTTTACTTATACTTCTTTTTGACATTTTTGTTAATTGTAACATATAACTTAATTTTAGTATTATTATTATATTGTTAATATATGCAATTTGGCTTATTGTTATTTTCTTGTATTTAAGATCTTTTATGATTTGACTGATTATTTCTCTAGCTTTTTTCTTTATTAACATTTCACTTATTCTATTATTTAGGCAGATTTCTAATAAGTAAACTATCTTCTTCTTTATTTTTTTTACTATTTAGCTTTTCTCAAAAATCTTTTTTTTTTTTTCTTTACTTTTATGTTTATTATCAACAACTTTGATTTGGATCCATTTAATTTTATATCATTCATCTTAAAGAATTCTTCTGCTATCTTTAATATCTCTATTAGCTATTCTTTACTATTTGCAATTTATATTGTGTTATCTGTATATGCAATAGCTGCTTGACAGTATCTTGTAGTATTATTGCATTGCATGTTTTTTCTAATTTGCTACTTTACTATATAATTTAAACCTTCATCTTCTTGTATTCACTCTAGTAGTAGATTGTAAAAAAGTTTTCATATTAATAAAAATATTACTTTACCTTGATCTATACTATCTTCTGCTATTATTTTTTCTGTTAAGCTGTAGATTATGATAATTTTTAGCTATTTTGTCAAACAAGTTTAGAATATATTTCATTGTTTTTTTAAATATTTTGACTTTTTACAATACTAGTTCCAAACTCTTAAGTGGACTAAATCAAATGTCTTTTTTATGTCTTGTAAAAGTATTCATATCTCTTTGTCTTTTTCTTTTGCTTCTTCTATTATTATATTAAGAATATGTATTAGTTATTCTGTTGACTTGTCTAGTGTTAACATTAAGAGTTTTACATATTTTTGATCATAACTTTTGATATACCAAACCAAATTGGATAAAATAACCATTATTAAATTCAGCTCACTAAGATGATTCTAATAAGCACAAGATCGTGTGATTCTGATCATGAGATCACAAGATCAGAATTATTTTGATAAAAGCACTAATTCTAATATATGTAATTTGATTTTGATTGATTCACATTATTGTACCAGAAATCTTACATTTCTTATAGATCTTACAAATCTTACAAATATTACAGATATTATATTTCTATTAGATCTATTATTTCTAATAGATCTATTATTTCTATTATATCTACTATATCTATTATATATATTATATCTATTATATCTATTAGTTCTTATTACTATAAATAGCATTTATTAGCAATAGAGTAGTCTTTATTGTAATAATTTATATATATAAAATATCTATAAAAGTACTACTTTCTGACCTTCAAGAAAGTCAAGTGTCTCCATATACTTCAATAGGAAATGTCTTCATATATTTTATAATAAATAAACTGAATATAATATTTAGTATCTTCATATATTATTTATTGTTGCCTCTGTCTTAAAATCCTAAATCACTCTGTATTTTGTTAAGTTTTTTGTAGACTTTTGTATAGAATCTGTCAAGTTATAGTCATCATACTATAGTTGAGCAATTTCTGTTATCAATGTGATTAAAGGAAAAATTACAGATTAATATTTTGATAATGACTATGAGATAAGTTCTCAATTTATCATAGATAATTGATTTTAATTAGTCATAAGAAAACTCTGTCAATATTGGTTCGTTTAATCTGAAAGTTGAAGAATAGATAGTTAAAAATCTTTCGCATCTTTTCTACTAAGCATATCATAGTGAGAAAATCTCTCTGGAACCCAGTATTTAACATCAAAGTAGTAACGACATTTTTGATCTGCAAAGAATTTGCAAGAAACTCCTCTTGAAGAAATATTTTGATTATCATTATGCTAACTTTAAACATTCATATCTCAACAATCACTGGATCGATTTTAGCATTTTGATCTTCTTTAAAACTAGAAGAACTCTCTTTATAATTTTTTCTTAAGTGATAAAGCCTATTGTCATAGTAATTTCAAGAGATATTTGCTGATTTCTGAAAATTAGAATTTAGAAATGAAAGTATAAGTGTTTGCATTGTAACAAACAGCTTCTAAATTGATAGTACAGATAATTTAACTTTAAAGAATACTTGTTAAAATTATTTATATATATCTAAGAACATATTATTCTTATACCCTTATCTCAAATAAACACTTTTCTTAAGTAAATTCTTCTAAAAAATAACAACCCAAAAGAATCTTTTAAATTAATTCAAGAGACTTAGACTAATAGCATAACTTGAAGTCTTTAAATTACAAAATTCATAACAAAAAAAATTATTATTAGATAGATATTATATATAGTTATTGGATAATCTTTCTTTAAGAAACCTAAAATGAATAATAGTTTAGAATTATTTGTAGCTTTATTCTTAGCTTTAGTTATAATCTTTTTATTAGTTAGAAATGTTATATTTGAGGTACCTATAAGTCATGAACATAGCCTGATACTGGCAAATTAATAAGTACTATACATAATGAAGAATTAGCAATTTTGGAAAAAAATAATAAACCTAAAGAGAAGTTTTGTATTAGAAAATAGTTGTGATTAGAAAAAATCAATAAATATTATTGCAATCGATCTAAAAATTTAAGAACATATTCTTTGAAGAATTTACATTATTTTTACTAAGCTTATCTTAGTAAGAAAATATCATCACATTTCGAAAATCATGTGACAGTCTTTTTTTTTGCTTTTATAAAAGAGACTTTAAAGAAAAATTAAAGAAAGAAAAGAAATGTTTTAGATTTCTTAAAATCAATATAGAAAATCATTTACTAGGCCAATTTTAACATTTCAATTATTATTAAAATTATTGGAGTCTGTTCTACAACTTTAATTATAAGCTCAAGACATGTTTACTTAGTACCAAACCTACTTTCAGGACAGTTTTATAAAGATAATTTAGAACAAATTACTGTAATACAAAGACAGAAAATTTTGAAAATTTTTATAACCTAAATAAGACTATGTAATCTATAAAGTCTTATTTCTTTTAGATTATATTATATCTTGAGATATTAAAGGAGATGACTTTTTGAACATTATATACAAACATTATATTTATCTATCTTATTTTCTTTTATATATTTTTTTATTATTAGTCTATAGTTATTTTCTTTCTTATAAATAATATAAAATAATTGCTATATTTATGAATAGTATTCTAGTAAGTACTAGCTTTATATTATTGAAATTTAAAGGCTATATATATCTGTAAACAGTCTGGTTATTAGTACTTCTTTCTCTAGATATTTTTAAGTTTTAGTATCTAGTAATCCTTATAAAGAATAAACAATCTTGTTAAGTCTGACCAATACAGAAAGGACAATAGGTGACAAACCCCTACTATATAATCCTATTCAATTCTTATAATATCTAGAAGGCTATTGAATTTAAATTTCTTAAATACTTATTTATTTGTCTTCTTATTACTTTTTAGTATTAAAACTTTTATTTTTTTAAATTACGATATAATTTAAACAAAATTTTATTTATTTTATATAAAATATATATATACATATATATATAATAAAAGAAAAAAAATTATTTGGAGGGTGTGGTGACCTAGTAAAGTGGTCAGGTTGTCAACCTCCCAAGTGGTAGGTTGGGTGTTCAAATCCTATCGACAGCAAAAATTTGAATAATCACCTATGTAATTTTTATATTATGGCAACAGTTATTAATGATTGAGTTAGGATATCTGTAATAGCAGTTGCACCAGCATGACTGGCAGGTCATGGAACATCTGTGTAAGTATGGCATTACATATAGAAATGCAAACCGACAAATCAGGCAGTGCAAACACTAGATAAGTTCTTGTGGCCATGTAAATCCATTAAAATTAGATAACAAGAAGTTCATTTGGGAAGACCCGAGTAGAGAGATAGCTGGATCTTCGACAGTCCTACTGTAAAGACTAGCCTAGAGAAATGGATATCAAGGTTGTAGTACCTAGTCATAGTAGCTGGACAGACAAGAACCTCCAGGTTGGGAGTCTCAGGGGTATCACCAATCAGGTTGTCAGAACGAACTGAAGAAAAAGAATATCAGGCTGACCTGATATACCGATGGACTGATCATAGTTCTATATGGGCTATCTGAATTGGAAGTTTGGTAAAAAGGCTGAACAAAAGGCAGAAGTATACTAAAGTACTGGGGTTATGCTGTGAAGTAGATGCTAAGGTCTAAGTGAACTCTACAAGGGCATAGCGGTTTAATGGTTAGCCCTGACTGCAAGTGTTGGTTCTGCCATAGCAAT
>CAJVQA010006033.1:0-15379 GCA_910591915.1 Cetraspora pellucida
CTCTAACTGCTGTGCAAGGTACCAAAGTCTGCCCTGTACGTTGGGTCTGACCATCATAATCTTGGCCTTCCACATATGAAAGTAATTTTAAAGACTATAGAGAAGCTTTATTTAATAAAGAATCACAACATTCAGCACCTAATTCTGCTGAAATTGATCTTAATGACTATGAAGGAGCTTTATTTAATAATACTTTTAATAACTAACATCATTTACAAACTGTCAAATAGCCTAATGATGCCTATTATAATTTTATGATGATAGTCAATATATATCAACTTTCAAATTTGGCTAGTGATGCTTTTATAAAGTTTTTCAACAAATTCTCTAATTTGAATATTTCATCACTTCTATCATCAACAAAAGCCAGAACAATTTCTTGAAGATTCTTCTATTACATATATAATGTTTAAAGAAGTTTCTATTACTGAATTTCAAAATGTTGAATATACATTCTACTACTAACTATTAATTAAAACTATAAAGTCTTTATTAATAATTGATAATATCAACCAGTTACTAGTTCTTTAATATAAAGACAAAAAAGAAGTGAATAATAATATAGAATACTGAATATTTGGAGAGCAATACAATGGTAATTTGTAGAAACAAGAAGAATCAACATTACTTGTTAGGCAATGTTTGCTTTTGCTTATTTTTTATTCAGATATGACAACTTTGGACTATATAGTAAAATCTTTTGCACACCCCATATTTTTATCACTTAGTAATATTCCCAACTATCAAAAAAATAAGCTGAAATCCAAGGCATTAATTGGATATCTTCCAATCTTGAAAGCCAAGAATAATAAAATAAAAAATTCAGATTTTTTCTAAAAATCACAAAGAGAAACCTTCCAGAAATGTATGTTAATTTTTCTCAAATCTATAGTTAAAGAACTAAAGCTTCACTTCATTATATAATTACTTTTATTTCATGAATATCAATGATTATTTTAGATATGCTTGAAGCCAATAAGTTTGCAAATGTTTATTAACCATCTTCCTCAAGATGGCTATATGAAAAGTCCTAGTATTAAATAATAACTTGAATAATATTAATTTAATAGGCATAATTCCAAGAACTCCAGATGCAATTAAACAAGCAATAACTAATAATAATGAGTAGTATTATTTGATTTATTCTAAAAATAATGCTTTTGGGAACTTAAGGTATGAAATTTTAGATTATTATTTTATTATATCATATTATATTATATTGTTTTAAAATGATATTCAGGTGTTATTTTGAAACAATACAGTAATAATAAAAATATATTATAAATTATAAAAAAATTTAGGAGCTTTAATATATATAAAGGCATTATACCTGATCAAATGCATGCCTTGGATCTTAGCCTCTTTAAGCATATACTAAATTTTATAAAAGAGCTTTATCTGACCAATGTAAGAGCCAGATGCTTCAAACCTTTGAATAGTGATTAACTTTAATTTCTTGATATCATAGTCTTAAAATAATAAAGAACATATCAGACATAACACAAATGATGGCTGATGAATTATAAAATTTAATGAAAGTAATAATTTTTGCTCTTGATGACCTATATGAGAATTATAGGTGACTAGGAATTAGTAATAAATAGTTATGCCAAGTTTATTACAAATTTCTTCAAATTTATATGGCCACTCATAAAGAATTATTTACTTATGATTCTTGTAATTAGCTTCAGATACAGAACAAGTTGTTATTTTTTGTAAACCTTTGATTACTAATAATTAAATTCATAGATCCTTATTATGAATTGGGCCAAGGAATTTATTAAAGTATTTTTAAAATATTCTAGTCTTCAATTTTCTAAGCTTTATGCTTGGTGCTATCATATAGTACCTGTGATTTAAGAATATAAATTCATAAATAGTATGACTACTGAAACTTATGAGACTCTTTATAAGAGTTATGTAAAAGGACCTTATCACATATCAAATAAAAAAGGCTATATAAAACAAATATTAAAGATGATAAGTAATATATAGTAATATATAGTAAATAATTATTATCTATTATTAAATACTGGTTAAAAAAAAATTATATTTTAATTAAATAATATCTTGTAATATATAGTACAAGTCATAATTTAATCATTCAATAATGTATTATCTAGCAATTAAGTTATGACTTGTGCTATATATTACAAGATATTATTTAGTTAAAATATAATTTTTTTTTAACTAGTGAATAAATATTATTAGGTTATATAATAAAAATTTAACTGAAAAAGAAGCACAAAAGAAATATGCCAAATGAAAAGGTTTGAAAACTTTTGTGAACATTAAGTTTAAAGAATCTGAATGTTTTCTTGAAAAAGATAAAAATAATCTTGATCTACTACAAGTTGAAGGCTTTCAAAACCTATTATCTGCTCTCGATGAATTTTTTGAAGAGGAACCAATTTTATCTCTTAATGATTTTAATCAGATAGAAATGTTTTCCTTAGCTTCATTAGAAAGTACTAATATAATTTGTGCCATATCAAGTTTTTACAGTAAATTTATATTTTCTAACTTTATTGTAAGTGGTTATGAAAATGAAGATGAAATAAATTGATACAGCTTAATATGTATTTAACATCTATCTAATGATATAAAAGAGTTAATATTAATAAGCAAAATAACTCACAAAGTTAAACAATTTTATTTTCATTCAATGTCAAGAGTAAATTATAACTAATATAAATATTATCATAAAGGTTCTTTTGATACTCAAATTTTATTAGACAAATAAAGTGCCACTAGAATTCATTTTAGTTTACTGTAATGAGAAAGTTGGCGAATTATGTGACTTTTCTAAATTGAAGATACTTGTGTACTACAGTTGTATACTATTAGATAGTGTAGATAAAACAGTGCATATAGTCCCAAAATTTAATAAAACAAATGAATATTTAATGAACTGTTTATGTTCTAATGCTAAATTAAATTTAAAAGTGCTTATTTTAAGTATATATTATGTGTCGATATTTAAGATGCTTACTTTAAAGTATTAGTATATCTACATTTGTGTATTGATATATTAAGTATATGTTACATATTGATTGGTAACAATAAATTGATTATTATTAATTTAAATAGATTCGATAGTAATCAATTTACATTCAAATTTTAATATATATTGGTTTATTGATATGTATTAATTTTGATATATATCGATATATAACTACCTTGCTAATATATATTGTTATATTTTAATCAATTAATATCGATTATTTGATATATATCAATTAGTATCTATCTAAAAAATTTTCTGATGTAGGCTATGCATAGAATTTAAAAAGTTTATTAGAATTAAAAAGTGTATTATGAATGTTAGTATATTTAGTAATGATAGATTGGAAATCTGTAAAGATGTTGATTATTGCATTTTAGGATGTAGTAGAGATAGCTAAAAGTATGGCTATTAGTTCTGCTTTATAAAATGATGGCCAAAAGTTAATTTTGGAGAAAATTTGTGAATAATTTGGTTATTGTTATTGACTTGAACCCAGCCAATGCCCATTGTACATTGGTTAGTTCTGATATTAATTACTGAGTAATCAGTATAAAAGTTAAACTGCTATTAAGAGCTATTGAAAATTGAGTATTGTTAGAGTATATTTGCTACTTTACTAGTTTTGAATATTTTAAAAACATAAGAGTTAGAAATTGGAATTGTTGGTACTAGAGGAATTGATAATGGATGTTTAATGGCTGTTAAATAAATAAGGTCGATATAGTTTGCATTGAAGTTTAATGAGTTAGAATTGACTCTTCCTAGAAATTGGAAAGAAATAATTGCAAATACATTAATTGTATATAAATTCTGGATTTTGTTAGAGTTTAAATGACAGCCTTAGCAAAATAAGTATTGGATTGGTAAAAGAGAATATTAGCCAGAGTAATTTATGTCAATATTTGTTTGCCAGTATATGATAGATATTTGATTAGTATTTTTGAAATGTTTATAAATTTTGTCAATTATAATCTCATTGTTATTGTATATAAGTAATTAGAATTTAGATTTTTTAGAAATATGTTGTAAGTTGTATGCAAATAGGTTATATCCTAGTTGTTAATAGTATGGAAGCAGGATTCTGAAACTATTGTAGAACATTACAGTGTCTTTCAAATAAGTGAACCATAGTGGTTTTTAGTCTTTAGATAAATATGACAGTAGTAGTGAGAGATGTTTTTATTTTAGTAGAGTAGTGTTGTCAGCTATACAAAGCTGTTCAAAATATAAGATATTGGGATTTCTAATTTGTTTTTTGAAGCTAAGATATTGAGAATGTTGGAATATAATTAATTCTAGTAATTAGAGGTTGTTTGATATAGTGTTTGGTTATAAAATATTGGAATTAGCTGTTATTAATATGTTTAAGTTTATCAGTAATTGAATAATTTTAAAATTTAAAATATGTTTATTTAGGCTATCAATGATTGGATTGGGATGTTAAAGTATATTAATAGTTGACTATAGGTTGTTATGAAGCTGTTTTAGTCTAATCCATGTTGAGATTTCTAGTAAGTTAGAATTAGTAAGAAGTTAGTAATATAATGTAGAAGTTGAATGTTTTTTATATTGTAAATATTATATAAGTATAAGTTAAGCATAGTACTATTGAAGATTGAACATGCTAGATAGGATTTGCATTTGGCTATTGTTAAGTATTTAGCAAAAATGTTGTTGCATATAGAGTAAAGCATGATAATGTTGTATAATCTATATTCAAGTATGAGTATAATAACAGTATTGATTATATAGATAATTAGTTTAGCTGTAATTTTCTTTGTACTAGCAATGTTTGTAAGTTAAAGTGTTTCTTTTTGAATAATTTTGATTTGTTAAGTTTGTTTGTTATTAAGTATAAACCAACAATTTAAAAACTTAAATAGTTGGCAAGCAGATATAGATTCTAAGATAGAGTTAAAAAATTGAATATTAGATATAGATGAATTAGAAATAAAAACAGATTTGGTAGTATTAATCTGAATGTTGACTATTAAATAGAAAGATAAAACAGTTTAGATAATATGTTTTAGTTCTTTTTTTGTTTTTGCTATTCAGAGTATATCATTTGTATAGGCTAATAATGATGTAAATGTATAGAGACTTTGAGTTTTAAGTGGTTGAAGATAGGTTTTTCAAGTTGTAAATAATAAGTAACCTTTATATTGGGATGCAATTCTGTAAATAAGTGGATCATAATAAATATACCAGAATAGGGAAGTTATTATTTCTTTCTAATTTATTTTATTTTTAACTGTATATGGGTTGGTTAGATCAAAGTTAGTAATTACTCTATTTTGGCAGTCTGTTAATAAATTAGTAAGTATATTAACTAGCTTAGAAGGCATATTAATATGAATTAGTACTTTTTTAAACAGATTCAGATTATATAAGTTATATGCTTTGCTTATATTTTGAGATATAAGCCAAAGCTGTTTGGAGTTGCAAGATGCATTTTAGATTATATTATTTAAGGTATATATAGGTATAGCAGTGCTATTGCTTGGCAGAGCAATGTAATTATAAGATAATAAGATCTTATATTTGGTTTAAATGATTTGTAAAAAGTTTTATATATAGTTTTTTAGCATGTCAAGAAAGCTAATAGGTCTGATGTTAATTAAGTTGCAGTCAAATATAGGTTTTTTAAAAACTGAAAAAATTCTACTTTCTTTTCATTGCTTAGAAATTTAGTTTAAGATAATATATCTATTTAGTAAAGCTGTAATTGTTTGAAAGAAAAGTATGCTTGCATATTTTAATATTTTATAACTCATGCCAAAAGGACCACAGGCCTTGTTGTTTGGAAGATAAGATAATGTTTTAGTCACTTTAGTAATAGTAAATTTTTTAAAAATGTTATTATACTAATCAGAGTTAATATGCATTTTGCAATTATATTCTACTTTCCAGTTAGATTCAAAGATTTGTTAGTTAGTATATTTAAAGAATGTCTATTGGTTAAAGTGTTGTTAGATATGCTGTTTGATGTCTTGAAGATCAGTAATTATATCATTGTTTGTTCTAATATTATTGAATATGACTGGGTTCTTGTAACAGTTAAGTATCTTATTAATCATTGATTTTGGGTTTGATTGAAGTTTAGAGCATCTTTTGGTAATATTATCATTAATCTGTTGTTTTATTTCTTTGATATTTTTTATATTGCAGGCATGATAAATAGATTTCTATTTGTTTTAGCAAGTGCTGCCAGTTTGGCAATAAGTTGTAATCAGTTGATAAAGGTAAAACATTAAAATAATTAGATATATTTATTTAATTAATAAGGTAATTATATTAATGTAGTATAGAGATAAAGTTTTTTAATAAGTATTTGACTTGTTTAATAATTTTTTAAGATGTGATAATGCCTTTGTAGAAAAGATATTTGGAAAGTTTCTATTGTAAATTTTTTATTTGAAATATGTTGTATAACATCAGAAATAATACTGTTTTGAATTTTGTGCCAAAAAGATTTTAGTGATTCTAGGGTTTGTGTATTAGTAGAGTTTTTTTATTATTAAGATTTGAGATTACTTAGTTTGCAAATTGTTGTCATTTATTTTTATCAATGTTTTTGTATAAGAATGTTCTTCTACAAATTTTAATAGAATGTTTAAGTTTGCCTATATATGCATAAAGAAAGAGCCAACAAAGTTAAAATTTTATAATCACTTTGAGTACTAGTATTAGAATTATCTGTGATAAAAGAATTAAAATCTTAATGAAGAAGTTGATTAGCCTAGATGCAATCTATGCTACTCTGATATCTGTTGCTTTGCCAAGTAGATGTTGAGTTATTAATATATATAGCCAGGTTATACATATTGTTGTATTAAAGGAAATAAAGCAACTTATATTTAATTAATAAGAAGTAAAAAATGTTATCAGAAGCATTGAAGTCTCTAAGAATGATAAGTTGGATATTTGATGTATAGGCTTGTTAGAGCCATTGTATTACAGTATTTTGTACTAACAGTCTTAATTGAATATTTTCACATGATAAGTAAACTAAATAATTCCAAATTTGAAGTCATATTTAAAAAAAATGTCTACTGTAATGAAATATTCTAGAAAGAAAAGCATTTTGTAGATATAAGTTTTTATAAACTTGTGAATTATAACAGCTATGCCTGCTTTAGGACCTTTAGTGCATGATCATAAGTATATATAGTGTTTGGATTTCTGTAGTTTAGTAAATGGTTATTGGTTGCAATTTTGGTTTACATTATTCTGATAATGCTAAAGTTGTTGAAGAGACAGTAGTCTTCTCATATATGTTATTTTAGGTCTTCATTAAATTCTTAAACATTGCATATACTAATTAATAAGTGAAGTTGGTTATTGCTAGACTGTATTTCTAAAATGTCTGGGTTTGAAAAATGAAGGTTGTTATAATTTAATGTTGTTTGGTTTTGAGATGTTAGAATAGGCAAATGTTTATAGGATTTATATCAAATAAGATTTATAGCTATGTAATTAGGAATAATAGAATCTATAATTTTAGTATAAATATGTGTTTTTGTACTATCAAAATTAACTGATATTTTGATTGGTTTAAAAAAAAGATTTTGGTATAAGTGTTTAATGAAATTATTAAGTGTTATAGATTATGATAATAGAAGTAGATAGTATTATTTTAAGAATTTGTTATAACAAATGTTTGTTTCTAAAGAAGAAAAGTATTGGTATCAGAGACATTATATGTAGTATCTTCTACAAATTTGCTCATACTAGCTTTACTGCCTACCTATTGTTATTATTTTTCTTTAAAAAATGGTCCAATAAATGTGAAGGACATCATAGTTTTAGAGATGGCAGCTGCATAAATATGTTCTGTAGAAGACATTATTGAAAAAGAGAATTTATACTTTCCTCTTGCAAAGTAAGAGTAGTATTTTCTGTTGTTTTTATTGTTTTTTTTGAAAGTATAGGTGTATCCTTATCTACTTATTGAGAGGTAAATGTCTTAGAATTTTGTATAAAGAAGAAGTTTTTATATTGTTCTGAAATTAGATTTTAAAATATTTTATCAAGAAATCTTCAGTTGCAAAGTAGTAGAATTGGTTGTAGTTAATACATATTTGTTTTAGTAATATTTTGAATTTCATTTCTAATTTAAAGTATGTGATATAAATGTCATCAGTTGTTTTGATCATTTTTCTAAAGCTTTTTTTTGGGATAGACCTGTAAGTTCATTATTATTTCTTGCTACTAACATAAAGACTCTTAAATAGTGATAGAAGTAGTATATATATTAGGCTGTATAACTTCTACTTTGTTAAGTTTTGCAAAGGTCTTTTTAGTAGATATTGTTAAACTTCTGAGTTCTTCTGTAGATGTTGAAATAAAAAAGCTTGATATGAGTTTTTGTTTAGAATAAAAGATATCAGTTTCCAAGGTTGGGTATACTTATTCTTTTTGTTCTGATTTTGGTACTAGATGGGTTTTAAAGAAGTTAATAAAATAAAATTTAAATATATTTTCTAAATTATGTTCAGTTAATTTGAGTAGTAGGTCACAGTTTTTGTTAGTACAAAGATGAATATGTTGAAGTGCTGATTTTGGCAAAAGTTTTTTGGATTCTTCTGTTAATTTTTGTAATATTAACATTTTAATATAGTTTCTTGTCTTTTGTTAGTCAATTTTCTCAAATTGGGTACTGTATTTTTCAAAAAAAAATTTAAACCAGGTTTTATAGGTTGTAAGATGGGGTTTAAGTGATGGAATTCTAAAGTCTTTTAAAAATTTTCAGATGGAATATTGAGATTTGTATTAATATTAAATTAGTTGTTATTTTAAATTATGAATTCAAGTTGCTTGAAGCTGTGTTTAATGTCAAAGTAAAGTGTAAATCATAATAGTTTAATGTTAAGTTTTTTCATAAATTCTTTAAAGTTAATAGTTTTATATTTATGGTTTAAGTAAAGATGTAAGTGTGCTATGTTTATAGTACTCTGCATCTTTTGGTATATGAGTAGAGTGAAATGGAATAGTGCGATTAGAAGATATGTAAATAGTCCAGTTGTGTGAAGAAAACTTTTATAAACTTGGAAAGTAAGCCTTTAAGAGTATTATAAAAAGCTTTAAAGAGAATTTGTTTTGATTTATCAAAGTCAATGCTTGAGTTAATAATGAAATCTGACAAGAACTTAGGTTTTTCACTTGTTATTTTATTAAAAATATAGCTGAAAGAGAATTTGGCAAATGATCAGTTGTTATTTTTGCTATTATTAGATTTATTGAAAATAATTTGTTTAAAAATAAAGTCTTTAAGGTTAGATTTCAAAAGGTTAAATAGTTGTAGAGTTAGTGAAGTGTTAAGTTTATTATATTGTTATATAGTTAGAGTAACAGGATAGTTTTTAAACTAGTTAAAGTCTTTAGAAGTATCATGTTTTTGAGTATTTGCTTTTTGTTTAGGTTGTTTGTTGTTATCTACATTCTGTTTGCTATTATTTGAGGTTTTTTTTGTATTAGAGTTATTGTCTAGTTGTTTGTCAGTATTTTTAGTCTTTTTAAAAAGTTTATCCAAGAATTTTTTAAAGAAAATACATTTGTCTTTTGCAGATAATTGTATAAATTTGATTTTGTAATAGAGATTATGTTGCTTCTGTTTATAGGGTTTGTAAATTTGTCTAGCTTTAGTTAAAGTCTGTGAATGCATTGAAAGTAGTCAAAGAAGCCATCAACTTCAGTTTTGAATACAAGAGCTTTTGGATCTAATGAATTTTATTATTAGTTAACATAATGCAGAATACATCTTTGGTTTTGCAAATAATGTATGTATGTGCATGATAGAAATAGGTTGTAAAAGAGATTTGGTTATTGGTATCTTGTCTAATACTGCTGTATCAGTTAAAAAATAGATTAGTAATATTGTTTAGGTTAAAAGAATGACTTTGGTATATTATAAAGAGATTTGTAAAGTTTGGCATTTAGATCAATTTCCATTAAATTAGATAACTCAATTGCAGTTGTAGAGATGGTATCAAAGATAAATGGCAGAAATAAATACTGTAAAGTGAAGTATGTGTGATATATTTTACAGAAACATCTTGTGATGATAGGTTAAGTAGAACTGGAGAAAAAGTAGTAGCTATTGTTAATATTACATTGTGTAGAATTGAAATTAGCTGAGAGGACTTTAAAACTTTTACAGTTTTTGTCTAAGATAACTAAGATTTATCTACTATATTGTTTTGAAGAATATCTAGGTCGAAGGAGTCTAGTTTAATAGACATTTTGTGTAACTATTCTAGTATAGTGTATGTACTAGTAAAAAACAATTTTTAAATCAGATTAAATAATCTAAATTTTTTAATTTGGGAACTTTACAGATAAATTAGAAAGTATCTAAGAAATGTAAAGCTATTAGAAAAGCTAATTAGATGTATAAAAAATTTTAATGAATGCTAAAAAAGTGAATTTTTTAAAGCAATCCAATGAATTTTTCTAAATTTACTAGTGAAATAATCTGTAAAAACAGGTTTTAGTTTTGCCTTTTTTTTAATATCTTAATAAGGTTTGGTTTATTTGTTATAAAATATATATCAATATGACCAAAATGAAGTACTTGCTATTTTCTAATAGGTAACAAGATATAATTAATTAGTAAAATATGTAGCAAATAAACAAAACCAATATTTTGGTTTTTAGAACTTTTTTTAATAACCAAGTATTGTAGAAGCATGAAACTTGGCCATCTAGAAAGAAAAAAGTAACTAAGCTACTTTATTTAGAGGTATAAATAAGATTTACTTAATAAAATATTGAGAAATAATTAAAAGTTTTAGTCAAAATTTGGTACTATTAATTTACAGAGAGAGTTACAGAATTGGTCTTTTGTTCTATATTTATAATTAAAACTTGAATTTAGCAAAAAAATCAAATTTTTTTTGAGATTATAAAATATTTCATTTATAATATATAACTAATTTGTTACAAACAAATAATTTTTATTTTTTTTATTTTTATAATATCAAGTAAAAAAATATTAATACATAGGTATATCAATTGGATATAAATGTATAAGTAAGAATTATTCCTAAGCTACACTATTGTTGCTATATGCTAATGACATCTAGTGTAATATTATCCTTTAGTTATCTGTTATTAGTTAAATCAACTATTGTAATCATTAACTACAGAAGGAGTAAAAGGAACCTTTGGGATTGTTAAAGTTAATAAAAGCAATTATATATAGAAAAGTTTTGAGAAAGAGTTTTAGAAATAAAGGAATCTATATCAGTATTAAATATGAAGCTATTGTTAGTAGAATTGGAAAGTTGTAGAATAGGTAATCAGATGTTGTTTTTCTTTTTGGTTAAGGCAGTAATTCCTCATGCTAATTCCTATTTATGTTGTTTAGTATTTAGGGTTTGCCAAATAGTAGAGTTGAACCAGTTAAGTAGAGAGTTGGATAAAAGAATAAGAAAGTTGTTTGTCAGTTTTTTTAGAGTAGGTTGAAGTTGTTTGTATTGGTCAAGAGTTATTGTTCCCTGGATGAGTAGGAGTATTGTATTATATATAGTAGAATTTGGAAGGAAGTTTTGTAGATTTAGAATTTGTACTATTATATGTGATGAGATTTTTAGAAGATTTAATAAGCTTAATGTATTTGAAATTTCATTAATGGGAATGTTATATGGATTGTAGGTGTAAAGTGAACATTGTAATAAATGTATAGTATTTTCATATTAATTGCAAATTGAGCAATTTGAAATTAAGAAAAGAAGATGATAATGAATATTCAGGTTTGCCATTATAGGTAGATTATTTAAAAGTATTTTGTTCCTGATAGAATATAGTTTAAGGTTAGAGTTTTGGGAATTAATAATTTCAGTAAGTAGTTGAATGTTTAAAATAGGAAGGTTTTGTAATAGTTTGAGTTGAAGAAGTTTGTTGAAAGTTTGGATGGAGAGTAAGTTTCTGCAAAATTTCTGTAGTTTGTATATAATTAGTATTTCTTTCCAAGTAAAAAAGGTAGGTATGTAGAAGGAGTCAAGATTAAGTTTTAGTTTAGTTTTACTAGCACCTTGTTTAGCTAAAGCATCAACTATGTTATGTAGAGTGTTGTTGAAGTGTGATTTAACATTATGAGTGATATAATTAATATTTTTGAGTTTGGTTAGGTAATTTAAAATATGAATGATATTCCAATTATTTTGTTTGGTTTGAGAGTTGTAGTTGTAAGGTATTGAGTTTGTGAGGGTTTGGATGGTAGATAGACTATCAAGATGAATATGAATTTGGTAATTAGTAGTTAGGATAAGAAACAAAGAAATAAGTACTGTGAGTTCTGCTTGTATAGAGTTTGGTATATGAGGTATGGAGGCATTGAATTTAATTTGTGTATCATTTTCAAGAATCCAGGCTATTCCAGTAGATATGTTATGTGTTTGTGAATTAAGTATAGAGGCATCAGTATAGAAGTGTAGATTAGTTGGATCAAGAAGTAGTATTTTTTAATAAAGGTTTATAAGTTGATTTTGGTAGATAGAGTTTGGTACTGTGTTTTGTATTAGGATGGTTTCTGAAGAGGGTAATAAAAGAGATGGTAAAGACTGTGAAGCAGGTTTATACAACTCTGCATGGATGTTTTGGAGTGCTTGAATTTCTTGAATATTTATATTAAGTTCAAAGTGTTGTGTTCTTTTTTGAGTTTTGCATTTTAGATTGATAGTTTGTTTGTAATTTATTTGAAATGTTGTAGATGTTGGAGAGATATGAATTGTATTAGTTTTTGAATTGATAATTTGGTATTTTTAGAAAAGTATTTGAGAATTAAATGTATTTGTAATTTTTCTAATAAGTCAATTTGAAGATGAAATATAGAGTGTCTATGTGTTTTTAGGGCCATTAAATTGAGGTATAATAAGGTTGAGTGTATTTAAAAAAGGGTTAATAGGTTGAAGTTGGAGATTAGGCCATGTATGTAAGATTAGAAGAGTGGAAATTTGGTTTGAAAGTATTTTGAACTATCTTAGTGTAGGGCCTTATAGAGATTTAAGGGTTCTGAGATATATGTTTTTTCAAGGAAGTAAGTTGAGATTATCTGCAGTAAGTAGTTGTTCAAAAAAGAGAATTTTGTTGTTTTTGAGGCTTAAAATCATTGAGTTATTTGAAGAGATAAAGTTGTAAATATTATTTAGTTGATTAGTTTGTTTGTGGGTTGTTGATTGGTTTAAGTGAGAGTTGTTAATAAAGATATTATTTTTGTAAAGATAATAAAATTAAGAAATTATAATAAAATTAGTAGTTTTCCTGTGGTTTTTTAAAATTGTGTTTTGAGTTAGAGAAGGTTTCTATATTTTAGAAAGCCATTTTTTAGTACGATGTATAGAGATTTGATTTAAGAGTTTATTAGTGTTAAAGCATCTTTCTATATTACTACTACAAGTTTGTAACATAAGTTTGTTAAGTATTGGAGTATTGAGTAGTTGAGAATTTGTAAGGATATCATTGTTTGTATTGATAAATAAATGAAGCATGTGTTTGGTGCATTTTGTTAGAAGACATGAAAGTTGTTGAAGTTTGTTTTGTGGAGGAGAGCATATTTGAAGTAGATACTCCATTGATGGTGATAGGATACTGTTGAATAGATGAGATATTTGTATAGAAAGAAATTTTTTGTATTGGATAGTATGGATAAATTGAAAGGTTTTGTCAAAGATTTTGTTAAGCATTGGTTTAGTTGATTCTTTTCCATCAAGAAAAATTCTTAGATATCTGATTGTTTCATTAGATTTTTTAGGTATAATTAGTTGGTTATTAAGGTAAGAGATGTAGTATCTGATATGATGTTAAGTTGTGTTTTTTGGTTAGATGTAATGTGAATAAGATCTGATTTGGATGGGTTAACTTGGATATTATTTAGTTGGTAGAGTTCAGATATGTTATTTAAAATATCTTGGAGATCAGTTTTAGATTCACAGTGCCAAATTGTGTCATCCATAAAGTCAAGAGGTGGTATTGTTGTATATGTTGATGCAGTTGAAAAGATTTTTTCTAAAGGGAATTGTGATGAGATTTTGAGAAGTTTTGAATTGTATTTTGAGTTTATATAGCTAAGAATAGAGTTATAATAAATTTTCCAAAGTAATGGAAAATAAGTTTCATCTTGTTCGATGCCTGAGTATAGTGTAATTGGGTTAGTAAAGCTGTAGGCTGTGATCACTCTAGCTTTCTTATCTTAGTGTAAAAATTTGATAAAGTTTAGGGCTGGTTGAGGAATACCAATATGTTTGCAAGCATCCAGCAACTATTTGATGTTGATTTTATTGAAAGCTTTAGACATGTCTTGAAAGAGTATCCAAGCTTCTTTGTTGTTAGTTTTGTAATGTTCAATTGTATTAAGCAGTATTTGTATAGAAATGCAAGTAAAGCTGTTTTTGGTTGCTACAAAGTTGAGATCACTTAGTAGATAGTGTTGGTTAATGATGTGATCAAGACATGTTGTAAAGATTTTGGTAAGGCATTTTATGATAGGTTCGATAAGTGAGATAGGTCTAGCTTGATTCAAGGTGAAGTTCCATTTAGATTTTTTTGGGATTAAGAATATGTTAGATATTTTTCATATTGTTGGTATTTGTTGTAATAAGAGGCATTTGGTTAAAAAAAGGTGAATAATGTTTTGGGCTTTAGGATTTAAGTATTTTAGGTATTCATAGTTAGTTTCAGAAGGACTGGCAGCTTTTTGATTTGGAAGATCATGTATTGCTTTGTTCTATTACTCTATAGTAATTTCTGAAAATAGGTTTGCAAAAAGATGTTCATTTTCTGGGTAGGGTTTATAAAGTTCATAGAATTTTATATTTGGTTGGATAGAAGTATATAGTAGTTTTTTTAAATAATCTTGAAAGTGGGATTGTAAAGTTTGTTTTATTTCTATTGGTTGAGTAGTGAGTGTGTTGTTGGATAAAAGATGATCTAAATTAATGCTATTATTATGTTTTTCCAAAACATTTCAGAAGAATATTTTAGAATTTTGGTAGAAATTGTTGTTTCTTTCTTTCAGTTTGTTTTGAATTTCCTTTAGAATATTTTCTTGTTTTTCCTTAAGAATTTTAGTTTTAAGAGTTTTGATTTCAGTTGTGAGAAGGGTTGAGAAAGTAGTAGGATCAAAGGTGTTATTCATTGATATTAAATGTAAAGAAGGTAGTAGGGTGTTTTGTGAATATTTAGTAATATATGAGTTATAATTTTGTATAAAGTTAGGTTTGTTAAGACTTGTTTTGAGTAGAATTGCTTGTTTAAGTTGTTTGTATAAGGGTAAGAGGTTGGATAGTTGTTGTTTATTATAATATGGATTTAGTTTAATTCTTTTGAATGGAATATGTTTTTGAGCTGCTTTGGTTAGAGCTTTGTTAATTT
>CAJVQA010006034.1:0-15378 GCA_910591915.1 Cetraspora pellucida
CAATTAGCTTCACAAATAGTAATTCAAATACTTCTACATATTAACAAACAAATCTATGAACTAATTTGGAAACTATACTGCATTAAATTTTCCATTTGAAAAAACATAACCAAATTCTACCAAAATACCAAAATAATGCTAGTAATACTAATATACAACATCCAAACTATAGAGTCTCAAAACAACAATGCCAAGCTTACACATACTCATGCCTATGTAGCATTGCAGATCAACTTTATTTACAATCTAATATATGTCTACCAATTGGTCAAACAATTAGAAAAATCAACATCTGATCAATTCTCTGAATTAAATACAATATTTCCTCTAACTATATACTAATACTCCAAATCTAGATAGGCCTTGACCACCATAGTCAGTTTAGATTGCAGATAAACTAATCTGAGCTCTCATTCTTACATGTAATTTTTATTTTGTTACAAATAACCTTAGTTTATTTTAGTACTTCTGTACTAAAATATATAGTTAAAATTATTAATAAAGATATGAGCAAGGCCTTACTTTAATACCAAAAAAAAAAAAGTAATACAACATTACTAAGCTTAGTATAACTTTTTAATCATAATTAAAATTGTTTTAAATTAAATAAATAATATATTAAAAATAGAGGTGTGGTGACCTAGTGAAGTGCTCAAGTTGTCAACCTTTCAAGTGATAGGTTGGGTGTTCAAATCCCATCAGTAGCGAAAATTTGGATAATCACCTATATAATATTTGTATTACAGCAACTGTTACTAATGATTAGGTTAGAATACTTGTAATGGCAGTTACACTAGCATGACTGGCAGGTTATAGGGCATCTGTGTAAGTATGGCATTAGATAGAGGAATGCAAACTGACAAATCAGGCAGTGCAAACACTAGATAAGTTCTTGTAAATATATAAATCTGTTAAAATTAAGTAACAAGAAATCTATTTGGGAAGAACTAAGTAGAGAGGTAGCTGGATCTTTGATAGCCCTACTGTAAAGCCTAGCTTGAGGAAATGAATACAAAGGTCATAGTACCCAGTCATAGTAGCCAAACAGGCAAGAACCTTTAGGTTGGGAGTCTCAGGGGTACCACCAATCAGGCTGCCAGAATGAATCAGAAAAAAAGAATATCAGGCTGATCTAATATATTGATAAACTGGTCAGAGTCCTACATGGACTATTTGGATTGGGAGTTTGATAAAAAGATAGGTGAAAAGGCAGAGGTATACTAAAGTACTAAGGTTATGCTATGAAGTAGATGCTGGGGTCTAAGTGAACTCTACAAAGGTATAGCAGTTTAATGATCAGCCCTAATTGCAAGTGTTAGTTTTGTTATAGTGATACCTAGATCAGCTGTAAAAATGGGTACAAAAGGCTCTGGAAAGTTTACCTCAAGGATAAATTAGTTCTAAGATTGAGATGATGATCTGGGCATCTGAGTATGACCTAGTGAGTTAATACAGATTACAGATTCAGAGAGTTTAAAGTGGAACACCCAAGTAGGAGTATTAGGTATGGCAATTGGTAAGAAACCTTTGAGTAAACTCCTTAAATAGGTAATATAGAAAAGTTACATATGTAGCTAATTGTACTCTCTCCTGTAGTAGTTTATTAAACCACAATACTGATAAGTGATTAATAAAAGTCAAAATACCAAAGAGGTCACATTAATATCAAAAAAAAAATAATATATTAAAAATATATATTATATAACAGTATAGTATTACTGAAATAAATATAATTTCTAAAATATAATTAAATTTATTTTTAATATATATTAAATAAATTTTAAAGAGGTGTAGGTTCTATAGCTTAATAATTAATTCTTATATCTTTACAGTTAAAATCAATGTTCAAGTTTGACTAGAAGCAAATTTTAAAAAGATTTTAGTTACTATAATTTAAAAAAAGTTTATAATTTAATATAAAACTTTTTAGACAAAGATCAAATACATTATATAACTGAAAATATAAATTTTCAAAAAAATATCAACATTGTAAAATGTAGATATTATATGTAACAATAGTATTACAAAAGGTTTTATTATATAAAAAATTATACAAAAAATAAGTTTTTTAAAAACTGATTTTATAAAGTAAAATACTATGTATAATAGTAATTATAGAAGGTTCTGTTATATAAAGTATTGCACAAATAAGTTTTCTAAAAAATAGTAGCACTAACATATTAAAGATATAGTTTAAGTACTTAATTAGTAGAATAATATCAAAGTAACAAAACTAAAATAATAAAAGAAGCAGTGCATACAATAAAAGTGTTATAAGAACAATATTAATATTTTAAGGTTTATTTTGACTAGTCTAAGTATTTAATTAAAAGGATAATACTAAGATAACAGAACTAATATATAAAAAATACAGTATATGCAAGTTTTGTAAAAATTGGTCTTTTTAAATAAAAATACTTTTGGTACTATGAAATATCTAAAAATAGAAGATAATTGTATATATAGAGTATATAGTCTGTTTAGTTATTATAATTATAATTGAACTTCATAAGATTAATAATTATAATTAACAGTTATATAATTATATAATTGAAGAAGTTTATTTGTTTAATTATATTTGAATTTTGAATATATGATCATAATTCTAATAATTATAAATAATATATTATAGTTGAATTATTTAATATATATTAATTATATAATAATAAATAATATTAACTATATTAAAAATCTTGTAAAGTTATTTATTAGATTTGGTACAAATTAGTAATATGTAAAAAGATAAAATTTTAATCTGCTTAATAAACATTGCTTATTCTATAATTTAATTTATAATCTTATTCTTATTATATCTATATATCTAAAATATTAAACTAGAGCTCTTATAAAGTATTAGAAGATGACAAAATTGATAAAAGAGCCATCTATATAAAAGAAATAATAAATTGATTAAGATTAAAATTGGTAATATTTTGTAAACTATTAATAAGCTAATAGAGTTAAAAAATAAAAGTAATTAATAGGAGTTAATAATTAAGAATAAGAAAATAAAATATGTAAAAAATGCTAAATAGCTACAAACTAAACTGTATCAAAAAGTTTACATAAAGATTAAAAGTTTATTAGAATTGATTTAACAAAATAGTTTTATAATAAGATTGGTAAAAACAAAAAGATTATATTGTTAATAATTGTGTTAGAATTAAGATAATGGCCTAAGTATTGTATAGTAATTAATAATAAAATAGAATAAATTGTAAAAAATTAAAACTGAAATAAGCAGTACTAATAGGTAATAAAGGTAAGTTCAGAAAATGTATTGTGCCTTCTGGCTTTATTAATAATAATTTGATTATTATTAAGAACTATAAGTAGCTAAGATTTAATATTAGAGGTAAAATAACTAGTAAAATAATAAAAATAATTAGTAAAGAAAAAATTAAGATAGTTGTATAAAGTATATTAATAAGAATAACTAGTGATAATATTTTTAAAAATAATAAACTATAATTATATAATAACTTTTAGAAGTTTAGTTAGTCTAGAAAAGATATACTATAAAGACTCAAAATAATATATAGGAGTAAAATTACAAATTTTAGTCTAAGTTAAGCTTAATTCAGACCAAAACTCAAAATAATGCCTATAGTTGTTATTTCAAATTTTTACAGTAATGCTAGCCAAACAGATAAAAGTTGTTATAAGTAGTTAGTTAATGATTAGTAATGTCTAAGTTTTTTTTTAAATATAGAATATTTGGAATAGAAGAATAGAAGAGATTCAAAAGTAAACTTTTTATTCACAAAAGATTTATTTTTTTTTTCTAATTTTTAATAACAAAAAACTATTTTTGTTTCTAATATCCTTTAATTTTAAAGAACACACCTTATATAATTTTCTTATTATATAAAACTTTATTATCACAAATATCAAATTCTAATATTAAAATATTGTATCTGCTTTTTAAAAAAAACTGTTTTAATGTCTTTAATATATATAAAAGAAATAGATTTTAAGATCAAAATGTCTTTTGATTCTGTGTTTTTATTAATCTAAAACCTCTAACTACTTCTTTGACTCTAAAATTTTCAGTTTAATCTATAATTTCTAATTATCTAAATCTTTTAGATAATGTATTTAAGCAATATTGTAAACTTTTATCTTTTTTTTGATATTAAGGTGAGGCCTTGCTCATATCTTTATTAATAATTTTAACTATATATTTTAGTACAAGAGCACTAAAATAAACTAAGGTTGTTTGTAACAAAATAAAAATTACATCCAAGAATGAAAACTCAGACTAGTTTATCTGTGACCTAACCAACTATGGTGGTCAAGGCCCTCTTAGATTTGGAGTATTAGTATATAGTTAGAAAAAATATTGTATTTCATTCAGAGAATTGACCAGATGTTGAGTTTTCTAATTGCTTAACCAATTGGTGTACATATATTGGATTGTAAATGAAGTTGATCTGCAATGCTACATAGACATGAGTATGTATAAGCTTAGTGATATTGTTTGGAGACTCTATGATTTAGATGTTGTATATTAGTACTACTAATATTATTTTGGTATCTTGGTGGAATTTGGTTATGTTTTTTCCAATTGGAAAATTCAATGCAGTATGATTTCCAAATTAGTTTGTAGATTTGTTCATTAATGTGTAGAAGTATTTGAATTACTATTTGTGAAGCTAATTATGAAGATATATTAAAGTTGTAAACAATTTCAATAAGTGATTTAGGTATAAGTCCTTTAAGTGTAATGTCTATATAATGTAGATTGTATTGAAATAGTATATGATCAAAGCATGAATGATGGCATATATTAGAACCTAGTTCATAAAGTTAAGAAAATAATAAGTTCAGTTTAGTCTTAGAAAGTATTTGGTTAATAGATGTATGAATAATATTAAGAAGAGTGTTATATGTATTAAAGCATGTATATCAGTGTGTAGATAAGTTAGAAAGATTGCATTTGAAGCAATTAGTATTGGTAAAGATATGAAGATATCTGTTATAAAGAAAGAATTGAGTAGATAGCTTATTTAGTAAGAATTTAGATTTAAAAGCTTTGAGTTGATTAAGTTTAAAGCTGGTATAAAAAGATGTAGATTTTTGGTTATGATTAAGATAAAGCCAAGAAAAGGTCCAGTCTATAAGGTGGTTTAGATAAGACCATTCATTGTTTCTTTATTGTGAAGACTACATTGCTAGTATATATGCTTTGCATATATTTTTGATAAAATATCTAGTTGGTAGTTTGATGAAGTTTTGTTTTTATTGAAGAATATGATAAGGGTTATAAATATTAGTATAATTAAAGATGAGAGGTTGAAAAAGTATATGTTGTTTTGCTAGAAAGTCTGCAAGGTTGTTGAAAGGATTCTTAATATAAGCTTGAACTTTGTAAAAAGTAATTTAAAGGTTAAAGAATTTTATAATATTAAGTAAGGTATGCTATAAGGGCCATGTGCTAAATTTAAATAACTTGTTAGAGTTTTGTAATTGGTTCAATAGTATATAAAATTTTGAAATAACAGATTGTAAGTCTGTATATATGCTAATAGATAAATTATGAGATGTAGTAGATATTGCAGATATAATTGAGACTAATTCAGCTTTATAGGATGATGGCTATAAACAGACTTGGGCTGAAAATTTATGAATAATTTGATTTTGTTTATTAATTTAAACCCATTCAATACCTATAGAACATTATTCTAATCCAATATCAATAACAGAACCATCAGTATAAAAAGTAAAGTTATCATTTGAAGAATTAGATAAATAAATATCTTGAAGCCCATAAGTGCAGCTGTTTGGTTTAAAGATTCCTAAAATGCTAGAGTTGTATATAATAATATTAGAAGATATAGAAGGTATATATAAAGGATATTTAATAGCTGTTGAATATATAAGATCAATGTAATTGGTATTGAGTTTAAGATTATTGAGGGTTTTTTTAGCTAGGAATGTTGCAGAAATAATTGCTGATGTGTTAATAATATATATTTGATTAATTTTGTTTGAATTAAGATGGCATCCTGCACATGGTTTGCATTCGATAGATGGAAGTGGGTAATATTGATCATAATCTAAATTAATATTAGATTTTTAATATGTAATCAAGAATGAGTTAGAGGTAGGAATATATTTATAGATTTTGCTAATAATAATTTCTTCATTATTGGAATAATAAATAAGGAGCCAAGGTTTTTGTTTTTTGGCAATAGGATATGTATTGTATGCAAAAGGGTTGGTACCAGGTGATTGAAAGTAAGGTAAAATAGTTTTGTGATATTTATTTGATATGATTTTGTTTTCAAGAGAGGTAAACTATAAAGATTGGTTTCCTTTTGTTAGTTGGTATAGTCTTGATAAAAGATGTTGCCATTTAAGTAATATACTGTTATTGACAGTATATAGTTGCTTTAAATAAAGGATATTAAGTTTTCTTAATTGTTTTTAAAGATAATGTATTTTGGATGTTGTATAAGTATAGATCAATTAGTTGGCATGCATTGTGTATAGTATTTGGCCATAATATATTGTGATGAGCAAAGATTGTAATATTGAGATGTTAAAACAACTAAATAATTTTAAAATTAAGAATAAGTTTGTTGTATTCATCAATAATAGGTTAGTTATATTGAAGAATATTAGTAGTAGACCAAAGGTTATTTTGGAGTTGTTGCAGTCTAATTTTAGTTGTTGTGCCAAGAATATTAGGATCATTAATCCATTGTTGAAAATTAGTGCTATAATGTTGCAATTGAATGTCCCAAATGTTACAAATATTGTATAAATATGGGTTGAGCATAGAGCTATTAGAAAAGGATCTGAATAAGTTGGATTTATGTTTAGTTATAGTAAGGTATTTGACTAATATGCTATTGCATATAGAGTATGAGAGGATAGTATTGTGTAGTCTATATTCAATAGTTGGTATAATTACTGTATTAATAATATATGCTATTTGTTTTTTAATAATTTTTTTAGTACTGGTAATATTTATTGGTTGGGTTGCTTTAGCTTAAATTAGCTAGCCTTGTTTGAATATAGATTCATTAAGTGTGAACTAGTAGCCTAAGAATTTGAATGGTTGGTTAGCTGGAATAGGTTTAATTGATGAATCAAAGAAGAAAAATTCAGTGGTAGATTATGTATTAGAAACCAGGATAGATTTGGTACAATTTATTTGTATATCTGCCATGTAATAGAAGAATAATGCCATTTTGGTAATTGATTCAAGTTCATTTTTGGACTGTGCTATTCAGAGAGTATTATCCATATATGCTAGTACAGATCTAAAGGTTTGTAAGTTTTGAGTTGGGGTAAAGAAAGGTTAGTTTTCTATAAGGTATGTAAGATATATTTATGAAAATAGTTGGCAATTTTACTAATAAGAGGGTTATAGTAAATTCTCCAGAAGAGTGATGTAATTGTCTCTTCTTGATCAATGCCATTTTAACTATATAAAAGTTTGTAAATTCAAGATTGGTTATAACATAATTATGGCAATTAGTAATAAGATCAGTTAGGATTTTAATGAGATGTTAGGGCATTTGTAGTTGTAATAAGGATTTTTCAAAAAGATTAGAGTTGACAGAGTCATAGGCCTTACTCATGTCTTATAATAGTAGTCAAAATTGTTTAGAGTTGCAGAAAGCATCTTCTATGGTATTGTTTAAGATATATATTAGAATTGATGTACTATTGCCAGAGAGGACAATATAGTTATATGGAGATATGATAGAATATTGGGTAAAGATACTATTAAGTCTATTAGTAAAGAGTTTTGTATAAAGTTTTTTAATGTGTTTAAGAAGACTAATAGGTTTAGGATTAGTAAAATTACAATCAAATATAGGTTTTTTTGGATATTGGAAATATTCTTCCTTCTTTCTATTACTTGAGTATAAGCTTTAGTTTAAGACATTTGTTGAATAATATAGTTATAACTGTTATAAATGTAGGGCCTACATGTTTTTGCATTTCGTAACTAATATCTGATAGACCACAGGCTTTGTTATTAGGAAGTTGATTTAGAGTTGTAGAAATTTCCTCTTCAGTAAAATTAGTAAGAGTCTGTTGGTACTAGTCAGATTCAATATTAGTTTTGGTTTGTATTTATCTAACCAGGAGAAGTTAAAGATTTGAGTTTGAATATGGTGAAGAGAGGTCTATTGATCAAAGTGGTCCTGAATATGTTGTTTAATGAGTGGAATTTCTGTAATAATTTCAGTATTAGTTTTGATGTTGTCAAATCTGACAGGATCACAGTGTCAGTTAAGTATACTGTTAATCATTGATGTAGGTTTGTGTTGAAGTTTAAAGCATCTTTTTGCTATGTTATCATTAATTTGTTCTCTAATGTTTTTAATGTTTTCTAAATTGCATGCATAATATAATGATTTTCATTTTGTATTAGCTAAAAAGATCCTTTAGATAATAGTGCATAGTTACTTGGTATAGATGAAATACTAAGAAGATAAAAAAAATTAAGTTTGTGAATTGTTTAATAGTAATGAGTAGGTATAGCTGATTGTTGCTGAATAGAGGCTTTGGTTTGTCTGATGATGTTTTCAAGTTTTTTAATGTAGAAGTGTAATTGTAATGCTTTTGAGAAAAATATATGTTGAAAGTTGTATATAATAAATTTTTTATTTGGAATATATATATATGCAGCAGAAATAATACTATTTTGGATTTTGTGCCAGGTTGCCTCAATAGAGACAGTTGTCAGAGTTGAGAAAGAAGTGTGAGTTAATTTTAGATTAGATGAGACTTAGTCAATAAAGTTTTGCCAAAGTTCATTATTTATGTTTTTGTATTGAAATATTCTTCTTTTGGCATTAGTAGCAACTCTTCGTTTGGCTATAAAAGCATAAGTGAATTCCTATGTAGAAATAAGAATGTTATGATCACTATAGGTGCTAGTATTTGGATCATCAGTAGTATATGATATGAGGTAGTGTAGTAAAGAATAGTTGGCCCAAATATAATCAATACAGCTATTGTATCGATTACTATGCCAGATAGATGTTAAAGTATTAGTATGAATGATCAGGTTATATATGTTATTATGTTGTAAAAAATGTAAAAGTTTGGATTTGATAGAAGGTGATTAGGAGTTATTAGATTATTAAAGTCTTCTATAACAATAGGCAGTATATTTTTATATTTAGCTTCTTGTATCTATTATATAATAGTGTTTTGAGCCAAAATTCTGAGTTATGAATCATTACATGATAAATAGGTTGATATAATACAAAATTTAAAATCATGTTTGAAGAATAGATTAATTGCAATTGCATAACTGTGAAATTGAAAAATGTTGTGTATGTGAGGTTTAAGATAGTTTTGTATTTAATTGCAGTTTCAGCTTTAAAGTTGCTGCAACATGACCAATAATAGAAATAATGAGAAGTTTTTTGTAATTTTATAGTTGTATTATCTTGAGATATTTTTGTTTCAGTCATACCAATAATGTTTATATTATAAGATAGACAGTAGTCTTCTCAGACTTGTTATTTAAGATCTTCATTATATTCTCTTATATTATATATACATATTTTTAAGAATAGAGGTTGGTAAGGTATTGTTATTAGATTATTTGTTTGTATTGGATTATTGGAAGAAGATGAAACTAAATTGTGATAATTTGCAGGTTCTGGTCTTTGGGATGAGTAAGAAGTAGAGAAGAACTGATGGTCTGAGGGTACTGGTATAAAAAAGACTAATGTTAATGTGTTTAATTTTAGTTGAATATTTGGATAATGTCAAATGGCTTGGACTGATAAAATGAAGTGATTAGATAGGGGTTTGGGTTCTAATAGAAGGTAGACATAAGCTTTGCTATGATTATTTTTAATAGAGATAGTTAATGTATAGCCACATAAGTTATCAGATGAGTAGCCAAAGCTATGAATATGTCATAAAAAAGTAATAATAGTTTGAGAATGAGGAAGTAGTAGTATGTAGTTGTAAAATAAAAATTTATTGTAACAAGTATTAAATTGGATGTTGTCATAGTATTGGTTAGCTATAGTGGTTTCATCATGGTCTTCTAAAATAGCTTCTATTATTTGAAAATAATTGTTGTCTAATTCATTGTTCTTTATAATTAAGTTAGTATCTAGTGTATTATTGTTAATTGAAAAGAATTTAGAGTGGATAGGTATAGATGAGTAGTAGGTATAACCTGATAATTGTAAAAAGAAGTAATCAGGTAAGAGTTGGGACACATATGGTAGATGTATATAATATTTACTATAGTCAAGTTTGATTGCTAGTCTTAGTGCATAGTTAAAATTATTGTATCATGTAAAGTAGTATTGGTAGATGTGTTTTAAGAATGAGTTGAGTGTTTGTGGATATGGAAGTAGAGGTAGATTTAGATGTGCTAGCTATTGGTTATAACATGAGTCTGGACCATATAATGTCTTGTGGATTGGTTCTTGTGATGCTTCCTTAAAGTTTGATGATAAAATAGGATTTAAGAAAGTGGAAGATTCTTCTGTAGTTTCACTCACTGTATACTCAGCTCTCACAGCTGTAAAGAGTGCTATAGCCTGCTCTGTATATTGAGTCTGGCTGTCATTAACTTGGTTCTCTATGTAAATAGACTTAACTATCTGTTCAGTTTTATTTTTATTAGTTTTTTTAGTAAGAATAAGCTTCATTTACTCAATAGGCATCTAATACTTCTGTTCTATTTTTATTGGTTTTTTTATGGATTACAAATTTGTAATACATTATTTCTTTATTTAAAAAATACTTAATTATTAAAAAATATTTTTTTTTAAACAAATATAAGTACTCATCCAAAAACTAATACACCTGTATATAATACCAAAAAGCAATTTAAACTAATACTAAACTCTTATACAATAAGAAAACTTTCTATAAAATGTAAATCAAAGCAATCAAATATCAAAAAAACAAAATCAAAAAGAAAAACTAACTCTAAAAACAAAAAGAAAACAAAAGAAGTATCTTTATCTAAAGAAATTATTGTAAAAAATCAGAAATACAAAAAAGAAGATTTATATAATGTAATTTATGATAATGATAAAAATTGTTTTTGTTATTCTTGTTCTAAAAAATATAAAGCATTTTTAGAAAAAATTAAACAAAACAAAGAAGAAATAACTAAAGAAACTGAAGTATTAATTTTTGAAAAGATGTTGCAAGAAGATAATAAAAATAAAATAGAAACATATAAAAAGAATAACTTTGATATAAAATTATATCAGAATATGATTTGAGATATCCTTATTAGAAAACAAAAAAGCAAGGTTTAGATTAGATGCAAGAATACATGAATAATTTTAATAAATTTGACAAAGCATTTTGAAAATAAAACATATCATATCTTTTTTATTGAATTTAAAAAACTTGTATTTTTGGCAAATATAAGTTTGGTATTATACCAGAAGATGTAAGTATAGTTTGAAACCTAGTATTGATTTTTATTTATTAAAATAACCTATACAAACAGGTTGTACAAAAGTCTAGATATCCAGTAACAAAGAAACTTAATTTGACTAAGATTTTTTTATTGTAGTTTTAGAAATTGCAAGGTTATACAGAAAGAGTATTCTATAGTTTTAGCAAAATATGTGTATTTATTTATTAATAAATTATTTTATTATACCCAATTCAAATTTACATTTTTGTTTTTTTAACTTAACAATATTATCTTTTATATTTATTCAAGATGTGTTTTATTTTAAAGTAATATTAATTAAATTATTTCTATTAAACAAACTATTTATTTTAGTCTATACAAGACAATATAGTTCATCTTTTGATTATTATAAAATAAGTCAGTTAACTGATAATTAACAAGATTTATACTAAGATAAGATTTTTCATATCAAAGGTATTTAAACTTTTAATTAATCAATTATGAAATATAATAATGATTTGGTTACTGTATTGTTACAAATTCAAAAATATCAACTCATATTAAATTAATTGCTAAATAACAGGATAGTTAATCTCTCTGAAGTATTTGGAGATGAATTAGACATTTGATTCAAAAAATTTTAAAAAAGAATATTATTTTTACAAAAAATTATTTATTATTTATTTTATAAACTCATCATTAAGTTTTATGTTTTTTTTCTTGTATTTGAAAAAGATGCATAATAAAGAATTTGCAAAACTAAATAACAGTTTAACTAATTTTCATAACGAAGCTCTTAATATAATTATGAAAGATGTTAATAAGTTTCATATAAAATTATATTCAATATTTTAAATATTCTTTAATTGTAATTTATATTTTTGTATTTTGTGAAATATGTTTTATTTCTATTAAAGTTAATTCTTAATAAACTATAAAAGTCAAAATTATCTGTATTACTTCTGTATGCATATTTTTTAATTATAAAAATAAATAATAGTAAAACAAAAATTACCTAAGATTTTTTTTAAAACTAAACAATAGAATACAAATTTTAACTACTCAAAATAACTGCAAATAGTGTTTTATACTAACTATATATAATTGTTACAAATGTATTGAATAGAAGGCACCTCTTTGCCAATGTTGTTTTGAACATCATTGTGATATAAATACTTTTTAAGAATTAAATATATTGTAATATTTGTGTTTCTTTAAATAAAAATACTCTAGTTTTCATTTTTTGTAGCCAACAAATAATGATAACAATAATAATAGAAAATATTGCAATTTTTTAATTTAATATTTATATTTATTACATAATTACTAATACTCAAATCTAGGTGAGCTTTAGCCATTTCGGTTAGTTTAGGTCACAGATAAATTAGTCTGAGCTTCTATTCTTTCTATAATATTTTAAAAGCAGAATTGTACTTTATGTAAAATCTTAATTAAATATTCAATAAAGATAGAGACATGGCCTCACCATTAATATTAAAAAAAAAATTTGTATTTATACTTGAAAATAATAATAAGATAATAAAAAAATATTTAAGGTTCTACTTAATTCAAAATTTTCAAAGAGCTTAAATATGCTCTTCAAGGTCATGAAGTAATATTAGAAAGAAATAATAAATCTCTTGAAGAAGTGTTAGAGTTTTTACTAGTAATTGTAAAGTTGAACTTTTATTTAATTCAGAAAATGTCTGTCTTTGTGAAAATAGAAAATTTAAAAAGAATATTAAATACAAACAATGTTATGAAAAACTTTTAATTAAAAATACATTATTGTATAAAGAATATAAAGTAAATAGGTTGATTGGAATAGGGCTTGAAAATGTTATTTTAGATTTTGTATCAATTGTAAGAAACAGAAATTTTGTAAATTATATAAAACAAATAAAACAGACTAGAATAATAAGAAAAAGGAATATTATGATATTTGTAATCTGTGTTATGAGTTAGTAGTAGAGATACCAATGAGAAAGTTTATCAAAATATTAACAAATATGATGAATAATGCTGAGTAGTGATGCTCAAGTGCAATAAAAAAGCTAGAACTAGAGGCAAAAGTATAATAATATTGTAGACAACTATGGAAAAAAAACAAAAAGTTAACAGGAAATAAGTATAAATCTTTAGAAGAAAATAAGAAAATATTATTAAAATTAAGTGTATTACTGATAGTTTACTAGTGCTCAATATATTAAAATAAAGAGAACCAAACTTGTATGATTCAGATATATGTAAGAAGTACAAGACAGAAAAAGAATTATCAAGACATATGCTTAGCTATAAAGAATATAAGGGTTATTAGAATAATATCAAAGAGTTAGCATATTGGTTAGTATAAAAAAAGTTTGACAAGTTAGACAAGAACAAGCTTATAAAACTTAATCTAAAATGAACATTAGTTGATAAAACTAAAGTAGATAAAATTAAACATTATAAGGTATACATATGTGGCTTATCAGTTGAGAGTATGTTTAAGTAGTTGTATGCTAAACAAGTTTTATAAAAAGATATAAAGTAAGATATCAGATTATATGTTAAGATTGTAGAAGAGATGTTTAAAAAAGAAATTTGGTGATGAAGATATAGAACAAGAGTCAAATGGAAAGAAGAAAATGGAATAATATTGAAATTAAAATGAAGAAAAGTCAAGGCAATTAAAAATGAAGAATATAGTACAAAGAAAGTTAAAGTAAAGAAATATTAGTGATTAAGGTCAAAATAAAAAAAAACTAAAGAAAGAGAGGTAGAGCATAGGCAGTTGTTTATAGAAGATGTTAGTAATATAATACAGAATAGAAATAATCCATTTTGGTTTAGTTCTTGACAAAGCTAACAATGTTTCTCAATCTAGAAATAGATTAATATAACAAGTCACATTTAGGTACAGTTTCTGTACTTGGATGATGCTGAGCTTGCAATTTCAAAAGATGACTTACTAGAAATAAATAATGTTTCATTTAGTAAAATTTTGTATTAAAGCTCTGACAAGACTGTCAAAGAAATAAATAATAATAATAATAATAATATTAATAGAATTTGAACTATCTATATTAGTGCTGTTTGCATTTTCTGTTTTCAATGAGCTCTTAATAATTTGAATATTTCTTCAAATCTTTTGTATTTAGATATGAATGAATTTTTAATACAGTTTAAAGATATTGATGATAATAATTAAATATTGGATGCATTTTTCAAATTTTTATTTATATTTTAATAAATATTTAATAGTTTTAATCTTGTTTAATTAGTTAAAGTTTATGAGTTATTTATATTAAATTATTTTTTTAGTTCTATATAGTTAATATCTTTTGCATTAATATAAAATTTATTGTCAATGACTTTTATCTGACCAATCACAAAAATAGTAAAGTACTATAGATACATAATAGTTTTGAGCTGTTTGAATCATAAGTTAGTATGCAGAATAACTACATAGATTACATAAATGTAGTTTTGATTAGTACTAATATAATCATTTATGAATATTTTAAAAAATGAATTTTTTGTATTTTTAATTAGTTAATTTGCTTTGTAGAGTTTTCAGTAAAGAAACTTTTAGAGAACACTTATTTGATTCTGAGATTAAGTTGTTAATAGTTAAGTGAGTTGAGGTTGTAACTGTTATTTAAATATTAAAATATTATCTTTATTATATAAATAAATTATATAAGTATTTATAAAAAAAATTTTTTTTTTTTTTTTAATATTAATGGTGAGGCCATGCCTCTATCTTTATTGAATATTTAACTGAGATCTTTACATAAAGTTTAAATCTACTTTTAAAATATTATAGCAAGAATAGAAGCCCAGACTAATTTATCTGCAACCTAAACCAACTAGAGTAGCCAAGGCTCACCTAGATTTGGGTGTTAGTAATAATGTGTGAGAGATTAGTTTGATATTTAATCTATTGTATATACCAAGAGTTAATCTTAGAGCTAATAGTATTGAGAGAGGGAGTTTGCACTAATTGCGAAGGAGAATTA
>CAJVQA010006035.1:0-15378 GCA_910591915.1 Cetraspora pellucida
TTTGTATTGGATAGTATGAATAAATTGGGAGGTTTTGTCAAAAATTTTATCAAGTATTGGTTTAGTTGATCTTTTTCTATCTAGGAAAATTTCTAAGTATCTGATTATTTTATTGGATTTTCTAGATATAATTAGTTGTTTATTAAAGGTGAGAGGTGTTGTATCTGATACTATATTAGATAATATTTTTTTGTTAGGTGTAATGTGAATAAGGTCTGATTTGGATGTGTTTACTTGAATATTGTTTAGTTGGTAGAGTTCATATATGTCATTTAAAATATCTTGAAGATCATTTTTGGATTCACAATACTAAACTGTGTTATCCATAAAGGCGAGGGGTAGTATTGTTATTTGTGTTGCTGCAGTTGAAAAGATTGTGTTAAGAGGAGATTGTGAAGAGATTTTGAGAAGTTTTGAGTTGTATTTTGAATTTATGTAGCTGAGAATAGGATCGTAATAAATTTTCCAGAGTAATGGTGAATAAGTTTCTCTTTGTTCAATGCCAGAATATAGTGTAATTGGATTGGTAAGACTATAGGCTGTGATTGCTCTAGCTTTTCTGTCTTGGTAAAGAAATTCGATAAAATTTAGACCTAATTTAGGAATGCCAATACGTTTACAAGCATCTAATAGTCACTTGATGTTGATTTTGTTAAAAGCTTTGAACATATTTTGAAAGAGTATCCAGGCTTCTTTATGATTAGTTTTGTAATATTCCATTGTATTAAGTAATATTTGTATGAGAATATGGGTAGAGCTGTTTTTAATTGCTGTGAAATTTAAATCACTTAGTAGATGATGTTGGTTTATAATTTGGTCAAGATGTGTTGTAAAAATTTTAGTAAGGCATTTTTTAATGGGTTCAATGAGATAGGTCTAACTTGATCTAATGTAAAGTCCCATAAGGATTTCTTTAGGATTAGAAATATGTTGGAAGTTTTCCATATTGTTGGTATTTGTTGTAATGAGAGGCATTTTGTTAGAAAAAGTTGAATAATGTTTTGGCCTTTAGAGTTTAAGTATTTTAGATGTTTGTAATTAGTTTCAGATGGACCAGCAGCTTTTTGGTTTGGGAGATCATGTATAACTTGGTTCCATTCTTCTGAAGTAATTTCTGAGAAAAGATTTACAAAGAGAGGTTCATGTTCTAGATGGGGTTTGTAAAGTTTATAGAATTTTGTAGTTTCTTGAATTAGGCTATATGATAGTTTTTTAAAATAATCTTGAAAATAAGATTGTAGGGCTTGTTTATTTCAGTTGGTTGGGTGGTAAGTGTGTTGTTAGATAGAAGATAGTCTAAATTTATACTGTTATTGTGTTTTTCCAAAACATTTCAGAAGAATATTTTAGGATTTTGGTAAAAGTTGTTGTTTCTTTCTTCTAGTTTGTTTTGAATTTCCTTGAAAGTGTTTTTTTGTTTTTTTTATAGATTTTAGTTTTTAGAGTTTTAATTTTGGTAGTAATAAGGGTAAAAGGAATAGTAGAGTCAAAATTGTAATTTGTTAGTATTGGGTGTAAGGATGGGAGTAGAGTGTTTTGTGGATATTTATTTATATATAAGTTGTAAGTTTTTATGAAGTTGGGTTTGTTAAAATTTCTTTTAAGTAGAATTGCTTGTTTAAATTGTTTATAGAGTAGTAAAAAAGAGGATGATTTCTGTTTAGTATAATATGAATTTAATTTAATTCTTTTGAATAGAATATGTTTTTGAGCTGCTTTGATTAGGATTTTGTTAATTTGATTCCATATATTATTGAGTTCAGAACTGTAGTTTATATTGGTGATAGATGTAAGAAGTGGTTTTAGGTTTTGTTCAGTATATTTTTGGTAGTTTTCAATTTGTTCTTTTTTGATAAGTTTCAATTGATAAATAGTTCTTGTTTGATAAAATTGTGTATTAATTTTGGGTATGTCGAATGTGAGTTCTAGTGATGTTATTGAGTGGTTAGTTAGAGTGAACAGGTTAGGTAGGATGTCAGCATAGTCTAAGGATGTAATATGGACATTAGTCTATATTTGATCAATTCTACTATGGCTGTTATTGTGTATATAAGAGAATGTAGGAGTTAATGGAAAAAAATTCTATAGATGTCATAAAATTAAAGAGATTTAAGAAGTTTTAGAAGTGAGTGTTCAGGTGTGTTTGAGTTTTTTTGTGGTAGTCTATCTAATTTGGAATTAGAAACTCTATTTAAGTCTCCCATTAGAATTATTTTGTAGTTAGTTTTGCTAAGAATGGGAGTAAGATATAGAAGAATATCTTTTCTGAGTTGTTTCTTTTCTTGAGTTGGAAAGTAAAGTTAGATTAGTTTGATATAAAGATTTTTAAGGAAGATATCAATTTTTAAAAGAAAGTTTTTATAAGTTTGAATTTTTCCAATATGTTTTGCAAATAATTGTAAATTAATATTCCTATACCACCCTGATGAGCATTGCTAGGTGTTCAGAAACATTTATGATTTGTAAGTTTTTGTGAGAGAGTTAAAAATTTTGCCTCTTTATTAGATAAATAAGTTTCAGAAATTCTAAAGATATCTATTTGGTTTTCTGAAATATAGTTAATTAAACTTAATTGTTTGAATATATCTAGAAGGCCATTAACATTAAGTGAATATATTTTAATTGATTTTATCGTATTGGAGTTATTTAAAGATAGAATGTTGTTATTTGTATATGCTGTAAGAATAGATAGTTCAGAGTTAGGAGATGTAGTAGTTGAGAGAAGATTTTGACATTCTGAAAGTGATAGTATGTTGAATTTTGTTGAAAAAAAGTTAGTTTTGAGTGCAATATTTTGATAGTTTAAAAGATTTTCAAAAGGGATAAGTGTAAAATTGGATAAAGAGTTGATTTCTTGAGGAAGATAAATGTGAGCTTCATGTGAGTTATTGTTAAATGTTTTAATAGAAATTTTTATATATTGTTCTGAATAGTATTCTGGGTGTTCATTTTGAATAAATTTTAAAAAAGAACTGATTGATTGCGATAAGGGTAGAAGTTGTAAGTTGTAAAATGTGAGAAATTTATTAAAACAAGTAGAGGGATTGTATAGTTTGAATAAATCAGAGGTTTCGATATAAGCTTTCTCTTTAATAGTGTTGGTTGTTGGTAAGTCTATAGTATTATTATAGTCTTCTGTTAATGATTTATCATTATAGATTATAGTGCTTGATTTTGTTGGTGTATTGATAAAGATATTTGGTATATGAAAGTTTTTTGGAGAAGTTAGGTGTGAGTTTAATGAAAAGGAGTTTCAGAAGGATGTGATAAATTGTTATCTGAGAAGTTAGATTTTCTTTCTATAAATCTGCTCGCCATATACTCGGTTTTCACAGTTGCAGAGAATACTATAGCCTGCCCTGTACATTGGGTCTGACTGTTATTAGCTTGGTCCTTCACGTAAATAGGCTTTCCTGCCCACTTACTTACATTATTCTCTTCCAAAAATGATACACTTTTAGTGAAGGACATCATTATTTTGGAAGTGGCAGCTGTATTTATATTATCTATAGAAGGATTTATTGAAAAAGTGAACTATAGGTAGTAGTTAAAGACATGAAGAGGATGTCATTCTGTATTGAAGGGATTTTAATATCATAGTATTTAATAATAAATTTTTCTGCCTTTAGGAGATATTTTAGATCATAGTCAAGTTGGATTTGAGAAATAAAGAATTTTGGTTGACTTTGAATATGAAAATAGAGAATTATATATGCTAGGATATGTGAATTAATAGTAGGTGTATTAGTTTTTTCTAAAGCTTTGTTTAGTTTGAGATCTGAAATACTGTCATTTTTAGCTGCAGTATTTAGATAAGCTTTAAGATAAGAATAAAGATAGAAAGCAGTTCGTTTGGAATTGGTTTCTGAGTTGTTAATTTCAGCAAACTTTTGGTCTGCTTTAATTGCAAGTTCATTAAGTGTATGAAGTGGTATAGTTTTTTTGAAGGTTGCTGTGTATTGTTGGTTAGGTTAAAAAATTGTATAGTCTGGATTAAATAGTGTGGTTTTGGGAGTTGTGTTGTCTTTTGGAGGTGCTGAGAATGTTTTAAAAGACTTGTCAAAATAATGAGTTAATATGTTTTTGAAAATGTGTTCTGTGTCATTAGGTAGAAGTTTGCAGTCTTTGTCTTTGCATATGTAAACATGAAAGAGTGCAGCTTTGGTAGTTAGGAAGAAGTGCTCTTGAAGAGAGATAGGTTCTGTAATTTGAAAGTTTGAAGGTAGGAGTTTTTTGCATTCCTTAGTGAGTATAGTTACAATTTGGTATTTAATATAGTTTCTAACTTTATCTTCATTAATTTCAGAGAACTGTTTTTGGTAAGCTTTGAAAAAGTCTGCATACCATGTATTGAAGTTTTGGATATAAGGTTTAAGTAATAGAATTCGAAAAGTGTTAATAAATTTGGTTTTAAAAATGTTAAGAGTAACAGTGATAGTAAAGTGATTGTTGTTATAAATACTGAATAAAGATTTTGGTGCATCATATTCAAAATTGTATTTTATTAATAATCTAAGAGGATAAAGCTCTAGTTTCTCAATAAATTTTTGGTAATGAATTGTTTAATATTTGTTATGAAAAAATAAGTATAGTCGAGCAAAGTTAATTGCTACTTTGCAATGATCAGAAATTGGATAGGGTGAGATTGAGTAATGAGAACGAAAGATATGTAGATAGTTAAGTTTGGTAAAAAGAAGTTCAGTAAATTTGGTAAGTAGATTTTTAAGTGTTAAGATATAAGCATATTGTAAAATATTTAGTTGAAGTAAAAGTAATAGATTAGATTGACGAAGGAAGTTTGTAAGGAATTCTGGTTTTTCAGCAGCCATTGTTTTAAGTAGATAGTTAAAGCTTTGTTTTTGAGAAGGTTTTTGGTTTGTAGTTAGTTGAGTATTATTTGAAGTAAATAGAATTAGTTGGCCAGGAGTAAATTTGCGGAGGTGAGTTTTTGAGAAATTAAAAAGTTGTTGAGCAAGTGATGTATTAAGTTAGGTATTTAGTTCTATGTTTTTAGTAATTGAGTAGTTAAGAAACCAGTCCAGGTCATTAAAAATATCTCTGGGTTGGTTAGTTGTATTTTTTTGTTATGGGTTTTGTTTTGTTTGTTTAGAATTTTGTTTCTTTTCTTTTCTTCTAAGAGTGAGTTGTTGAAAAAAATTGATTTTTTCTTCTTTGGTAAGTTTATAGCAGTAGAAAAGATAAAAAATAGATCATTATTCTTTGGTGAGTTCTTAAGTTTGGAGAAGAGGTTTGAGTTTGGTATATTGAAGACTGTGAACACAGTCTCAGTAAAATAGAAAACTTTTAAAAATTACAGCTATAGAGTAGTCTGATGCATAACATGTTTCTTAAATAAGAATGTATGAAATATCTTTCTTTTTGCATAGAATGCATGTGTGATAATGTTGAAAATGTGGAACAATTGTCATAGGTGATGGAATGAGGATGATAAGATTTGAAAGGTAGATAGAAAACTTTGTTGTTGTTGTTTAGAAATAGTTAAGTTAGGTAGTTTGTCAATAATATTGTTGAAGTGATTTTTAGAAATTACTGTAATCAGAGAAATATCCATTGCACTTGAGCTAGAAGATTGATGAGGAGGTGTAGTGTGTGTAATTTTGTAGTGTTTAGAGGTGAAGTTGGTATAGTATTTGTTACATAAACAAGTAGATAATATAGATTGAATTGGCATTTTAAAGTAGTGTTGTTGCTTATTAAGTTCACATTTTGTAGGGTTAACATCTTTAGGCAAGATGCATAAAGTAAGTGGGTCAGTTTCTTTGGTGCTAATTCCAAAGCGATCAGGATATTTATTATAATAATAGTCTAAATCATGAGAATCAGGTTCATCAGTGATTAAGGTAGGCATTTTGGCTTAATATTATTTTGATATTATTGAAGAGAATAATAACAGCTTCGAAAGAAAGTAATTTTTTGTTCATGTAATGTTGTACACTTTGTATTACTTTTTGTGACTAGTGTGGCTGTGGCTGGTGGCTGGTGTGGCTTGTGGTACAATGTGGGCTTGTGTAACTTCTACTAAAAATAGAAAAGGTATACACAAAATTGTGTAATTTTAGAATAAATACAAATTTGTAATTATTTGTTTTTGTGTTAATTAATTAAAAACTAAAAGGAAAATAGTTATAAAATAATAGTAAATTGAATGAACCACTAAAAAATAGTGTTGTAAAATGTGTTTGAGATCCGAATTTGGAGAGGGTAAAGAGAAAAGAACAAATTTTTAGAAAATTTTAAGAAAATTAGCTGTTTAGAGTTTTTTGCTCATAAAATGACTAATTTTTTTTCATTTTTGATGAAACTTATATCAAAATGAAGTCAGAGGTGAGTTGAATAACTTTGTCTTAGAGCACAAGACAAGTTTCCTAGGCTGAATTTGAGTATAAGCGATTTTAAAGTGTTTTGACAAATAGTTATTTAATTTATTTAATATTTAAGCTAGCGATATAAAATTTTGTATGTATATATAAAATATAATAAAGAACAGTTTTATTTGGTTTAAAAGATATATTTAATTATAAATTGTTAAAGAAAATTAAATTTTCTTTAGCAGGATTTTGGTACAAGTGATCATTGGAAAGAGTTAGCAATTTGTGTCCGATTATTCTTAAAATTTTTAATTATTTTTATATTTATTTAATAATTTTCAAATAACTTAGTATTATTTCATTTTATTTTAAAATTATTCACTGATTCTATTAATATTTAATTTAGATTTATCTAATAAAAATCAAGATACTAAAGAAGAATTATAAAACTTTTTTATTTGTTTTTTTTTATTTTCAAATAATCTTTTTTTTTTTTTTAGCTAAATTTAAGTGAATTATATACAGAAATTTAACTTTTAAATAAAACTTTTTTGTTTTTTTTTTGTTTTATTTACTAATATATCTTTAGTTGTTTTACAGATTTTTAAAACTTTTTGAATTACTTCAAAATTTTTTATGAATTTTAAATTTTTATATAGATATTTATTTTTTTATTTTTTTTATTTTTTATTTGTATTTGATATTTAATCAATTAAATAAAGTTGATATATATTAAAAATAATTAAATTTGCTATTATTAATCAAATAAAAAAATTAATTAAATATTAAAATATGTAAATAGCAAAAGTTCAAATAAAATAAAATAAATTTATCAATAAAAATTATTTCATAATTTTCAAAATATTTCAAAATTATTTTGAAATTTTTTAATTATTTCAAAAATTTTTCTTTTATTTTAAAATATTTTAAAATTATTTTGATCATCTCAAAATATTTTAAATTGTTCTAATTATTTCTAAATATTTTCAATTTATGTTTTTATTTTTTTTAGTTTTATTATTTTTTAAAATTTTTAAAATAGCTGAAATTTTTTTAAATTATTTTATTTCTTTCACAGTATTATGAAATTATTTTATTTTGAAATAATTTCATATCAATCACAGTTATTTCGAAAGATTTTTGGTATGCAAAATCTTTCACAATATTTCATATATTTATTCTGCTAATGAAGATAAATATTCTAAAAAATTTAACAAATATTCAACAATATAATACAGCATATGCATTTATTTTACTTGGAGCTAACATTGACTGATTAGTTCTTAACAGCTATGAACTATATATGTTTTATATAAATAGTAAATTATATCATCATATAGGCTCTTTGCTTTCTGACTTACATATTGAAGCAACCTATGCTCAGCTTTATATATGTGACTCTAAGATAGCTTATTGTTTAAGAATGAAATGTAATGAACCTTTAACAACAAATACAATATAGGAGATACAAAATTTTTTATAACAATATAATATGTTTTATCCTATATATTAGCAAGTATATAAAATACTTCAAACTTAAGAGAAAAGAAGAAGAATAACAAACTTAATAGTTTATCATTACTTTAATTAATTAACTGATCAATATAGATACAATCTTTCTATTGTGAATAAAATTGGCATAATCTTATCTGATGATGGATTTATTCCTAAAATAATGTATAATATTGTTCTTCAACTTTGTAAAAATCTATTTTAAATAATTTATGAAGAGCATTCTGCTTATTCATCTTTTCATTATGTCTTATTTTTTCTTTATAAAGAACTTAGACAGATTCTGACATACATTATACTATAATTAATATACAAACACACTCTTTTAAAACTCAAACTAATATATTACATCTTACTTAATTAAATTATTACTCTTTTCACCTTTTTCTAAGACATAATAAATTTTCTATGATTCTTTATAATAAAAAATTATTTTAAGTATTTATAGTTAATGCATGGGCTGCAACTGAACAAAATAAACTACAATTTTTACAAATGAATTAAGATATATTACATGCTGATGTCTACTAAGATCTTACAGATGTTATTAATAATAATGATAATGAACTATCTTTAAGTACCCTTAGATGCAGCGTTATTCTCCTTTTTATTCACATTAGAAATGCTTGACAAATGTTTAAATATTTTAGAATTCGATAACAATTATCTGATTTTATAACCACTCTGATATATTTGAATCAATAACTACAAATTCTAAATGGCTTGAAATAATTAATGAACTACTTTCTGGCCAGATTACTGTAGATCAGTCTGATTTAGTTGCACATATTTTTGACTTAAAGTGTTGTGCTTTCCTTTATAATATTAAAAAAATAATTTTTTTAGTAAAACTGTCACATATGTATACACAATTGAGTTTTAAAAACATAGTCTTTCACATATGCATTTTTTAATTTTTCTTTACAATAATAGTAAGATTAAAGAATCTGTAGATGTTGCCAAAATAGTATGTACTAAATTTTTCAACAAACAATATGATCTGAACCTCTTTAATATAATATTTAATTGCATAATTCATAGTTCTTGTAGTCTTCATAACTTGTATACTCTGTATATAATAAATAACAAATATAAAAAAAATTACTCTAAGGCCTATTGTAATACAAGTTTGATAAGTAACAATGAATACTTTCTATATACTAAAAAAAATAATGAATTAACTTTTGAAATCAACAAAATTATTAACAATTGAGATTTTATTCCATATAATCTTAACCTAAGTCAAAAATACAACTGTCATATTAACATTAAGATATGTTTATTTGTATAAGCAGTAAAATATATTTATAAATATATTTTAGAAATTATGATAGAACAACAATGCAATTTGGTTATGAACAAAATAAAATTAAGCTATATATTGATGCAAGATATATTGGTGCTACTGAAGCTGCATGGCATTATTTAGGCATATCTAAACATAATTAATTATGAACACTTATTCTTTACTTATTATTAATAGATATAACTACTAAGAATTTCTATAATAATACTAATAATATGTAAAAAAAAAAAACAGCATTTACAAAACAAATTTAATCACATTTTTTAGTTTTTGTTAATAAATTAATATATATAAACTACAATGAATAATAATAATAATTAATTACAATAAACAATAATTAGTAATAATAAATATAAATAAGCAAAAAAATACTAATAACAAATTATTATTTATCTATTACTTTGCTAACTTCTAATTTCTAGGTATGTCTATATATAAAGAAGTTTCAAATGTTGTAAGGCTCATGTTACATCACCTGAAATGCATTTAGTTATCTTTAATCCTACAAATAATACTTTGGCTATTCTAGCACAAGCTAATTATCAAAAAACAACTCTTACTGCTTTCTTTAAAACATATGCAACTCTTGAATCTGCCTGTTAATATATTTATCAAGAATTTCTTCAATATTTTGTTTGAAATAAAAATCTTAAAAAGTAAATATCTTGAAAGCATAGGTTTGCAATTGGGCAATTATACTTTGCTAGACTCTTAGTAGATAAATAATTTTATCTTTGCCTTCTTCTTATAACTGTACATAGTTCAAAGTTATTTAATTATCTAAAACTATTAACAATACAACTTATTTAACATTTAAAAGTGCATGTTTAGCTTTATAATTATTGAAAGATGACAAAGAATAGTCTCAATGTCTTAAAGAAGCCACTGCTGTATATACTAGATTTCAACTGAGAGTTCTTTTTGCTATTATACTTACACAGTATGCTTTTGTTAATTCTAAACAATTATAGTTACATTTCTATATTAACCTTTGCAATGATCTTCAATACTAATTATATAAAAAGTATAATGTTTGTGAACCTACTAACTGTCAAATTTTTGACTTTGAACTTTTTCTAATAGATGAAATTCTTAACCAATCAAACCAATTTTTTAATGTTTCTTCTAATACTTCTTTAACAATATAACTGAAAATGTTATAATAAAAACAATCTTATTAGTAAACAATTGTCTTGGAATTATCAAAAACTTTGAACTATTGTTAATAATTATATTCTAATGTTAAACAATGAATAAACAAAAGCTTACTATGCTATAACTACTTTTGTAACTAATCAAAATAGTAAATGATTTTTTTTAACAGTTATATAAGAACTGACAAAACCTTTGTATATAATACTATTATAATGAAAATTTGAAGCCAAAAAAAATTGTTCTTTGTATAGCATCTTTAGATATTGCAATTCTTTTACTACAACTTGGTTATACAGCTTATTTAAAGTTCAAAATTTCTTTAGATATTAATAAAAACTCTTTCTGCACAATTAATAAAAATTTAACAGAAGCTAAACTGATATGTCAAATATTTCTTATTATCTGGAATGAAGTATCAATATAACATTATCATTATGTTGAAGCTGTTGACCATTTATTACAAAATATTTGTAATGATAATTACCTATTTGGTAGAATTACTGTAGTTCTTAGTAGAGACTTTTGTTAAATACTTCCTATTATTATAAAAGATTTTAGAAAAGAAATTGTAACAGCTTCTCTCAAATGATTATATCTATAGCAGTATATTAAAGTACTTATGCTAGAAAAAAATATGCAATTTAATACAGAATTGGACAAAAATAAATATTTTTCACATTGACTTTTACAAGTAAATATAATTTTTTAATAAACATATTTCAGATCTCAATAACTATGCAAGTTAATTATAATTCTGTTTTTTTTTTTAACTAAAATATATTAATAACTCATCTTTAACATATAAATTTATTAGTTAACACTTTATAGACTAGTAATGACATGAATACTGTAGATGATAAATTATTTCTTCCTGAATACATGAAAATGCTAAATCAAGATCTAAAATTATTTATTAATATAATATATCCTAATATTCATATAATAGGAACATATACTGATTAATACTTTAGTGAATGAACTATTCTTTCTTTACAAAATAAAGATATATAATATATTAATCAAGAAATTTTTGACATACTATCAGAAAGTCAATGAACATACTATAGTGTTAATTATACAGTAATTGAAGAGAGTGCTGACAATAATAATATTTACCTTGTCAAATTTCTCAATATGCTTAATCCTAATAGAAAGCCATCTGCAAAACTCAATCTCAAAATAGGTTGTCTACTAATGCTTCTTAGAAACATTGCTCTAGGACAAGCACTTTGCAATGGAACTTACTTAATTGTAATACACCTTACAAATCATATAATAGAAGCATAAATACTATTTGATGATTATGCTAGAAGTCTTGCATTTATTCTTTGCATCACCTTGAATCCTTCAACTTCTGAACTTCTATTTATCTTCAAAAAAAGACTGTTTTCTATTCATATTGCTTTTGCAATAACTATTAATAAGTCACAAAGACAATCAATAAAGCATGTTGGTTTAGACCTTCATATATCTGTATTCCCATATAGACAACTTTATATTGATCTTTCACATAGCACTGCTTTATATTCTATAAAAGTTCTTTTTTCTAAAAATAATACCAACAATACATTAATAACAAATATAGTTTACTCTAAAGTGCTTAGAGACTTGAACTATAAATTACAACTACATTTTTTAATTATATCTTCTATTCTTATATCTGGATAATTAGTATAACATTATGTTATACAAAAACAGTCTATGCATATATATGTATTATTCACTTTAAAATTTCTGAATTTGTTTTTTTTATTTTTATTATTTATTTTATTTACATTTAATTCATTTACTAACTTATATAATATTTTATAAATTTCATTTTTGAATTTAAAATATATTACATGTCATTCTATTATATACTATCAATATTATAAATGTTAAATATTACTTATAAATATTACTCACATGTAAACCTGTTAAACTTTATACCAAAAACATATAAATAAATAATTAATTGTACATTTAATAAATTACAATTCATTTATTTAATTCTTCTATAACAAAGTAAATTAAAGATGCACTCATTGAACATACCTAAACTGTAACTATTTATAAAATTTATAACAGAATACATTCTGCTTTCAAATACATGAATTATTAACAATAAGCTACATGAAAACAAAAAAGCTTATTTAGTTCCTATATAAAGTAAAACAATTTTATTAAGCTATAAAAAAGTACTAATACTATTTTTCGAAAAGTATAAATATTTTCTGATAATAAACAACTGATTATATAATGTAAGGTGAATTCAGAAACAAATCTTTAAGAAAACTTACTTTTAAGCTACAACTAAATACAACATTATATCACTACCCTTTATCTGATTTGGCATTACATTATCTAATTTATTATGTAGTTATAAGTAGTTATTAAATAATAAGAATTATTAATTATATATAAACATTACTGAATACAACTTCCTCTAATTAATTGTTATTTACTTCATAAATTACAAAATCTTCATGTTGAAAACACAGATCATTCGCTAGTTTATTATAAGATTTACAATACAAAAATTGATCTTTTGATTTGTTAATTTGGGCTCTTTTCTCAGCACCTAGCCCATATATAAAATTTTTATAATAAAAATTTTAGAATCTGAGTTCTATATTAAATTATTATAAAAAAAATCAACTTACCTTGATCTAAATTTTCTTTGCAATATTTAATATTTCTATAAAAGCAAAATGTTTAATAAAAAATATCTTTATAAAATAATAATATTAGAATTTTATCTCTAATTGAAATATGTTATAACCTATTTAAGTGTCTGGAATTATATAATTTACAAACATAATGCAGACCACATGCAGGCTACATAGTAAAATCAATAGCTGGGTTTTTATAAAAATTTAATCCTTAGTAACTTTTAAAACAATAAATATATACAAATAAAATTATATTTGTTAAAGCGCTCTTAATATACTTTTGAAGTTTATAAGAAAACATGAACAACAAATTACTATGTGATTATAGTAAACTATATAATAGCAGACACTTATATATTTCAATTAGTGAGATAAAATTCTAATATTAATACTTTATAAAGACAATTTTCATTAACATTTTACTTTTATAAAAATGTTAAATATTGCAAGAGAAATTAAGGTAAAGTAAGTTGTTTTTTTTATAATAATTTAATATAGATCATATAATTCTAGATAACTGTGTCTAAAATCCTATAAGTAAAGAAACCAAGACACTATAAAGGTGATATAATTAGTATAAATATTAATAGTTGGCAGAGTAAAACAATAAGAAGCTAAAACATTCTCAATGAAAGGAATATGTAATAATATGTTAGAATTCTAAATGAATCCTCATATAAAAGCATTAAGAAAGGGAGTGTAACTATTGAAAAGAGAGAGTGAATAGAACAGTATAGGCAATAAGCTAATTTAACTCCAATAGTATATGTAAAAGATGATAATTTATACAAATAAATAGAAGGCAGCTTATATTACTTTCAACTAATTAGTTTTAGAAAGATGCTTAATCATGAAGAGCTTACTATAGATGCTTAACATTTGTTAATGTCATGTGAATGATTAAAGTAAATATGATGATACAGAAATGTTAGGTAATATATTAAAGGGATATAAGCAATAAGAAGACTTTCATATGATTGGCTGTTTAAATTAATTTAATTTTACATTATTATTATTTATAAACCTACAAAATTTAAATAAAAAAAAAGTATAAAGAAAGTTTTATTAGGGTTGTAAGACTATTATAACAACTTTTTAACAATAAACTAAACTAAAAAAAGATTTAATTATTTTTAATAGTAAAGTCCTACAATCCTAATAAAACTTTTTATATACTTCTTTTTTGTTTACTTTTTGTAGTTTTATTTTTTTTAAAAAGTACTTTAAGCTGTATAAAATGTAAAATTAAATTGATTAAACAGCCAATTATATGAAAGCCTTCCTATAGGGATGTAGGTGATTTAGGTAGATCAGGTGATTCAAAGACACAAGATTTTATGATGTAACATCATGGCAAATTTATGAAATTTAGCTAAAATTTGGTCATCAAAACTAAGCATTTGTTTTTTAGATTTAAATTTTAGTTGCCAAATTAACATATTAAACTATAAATATAAACTTTCAAAAAATTTTTGAACCTCTGATCTAGATTAATAATGTGTTTAACCCATCTTTCCCATATGCTAACCTATTTTTTCTACTTCTGACACATCTTATTAAACATAGAAATTTATTAAAATGATGTATTACAACTTGGAAATGTTGATTATCTTAGCCAAAATCTATATTTATATATTAGTAGTCAAGTTTTTTAAATTTTGGAGTATTTTATAAATTCATCACAATGAAATTCTAGGTAATACCAATAATTGATCAAAGTATTTTCTGCTACAATTTCTACAAATAATGGGTAATCAGAATTAGAATTGTAAATTTATAACAATTTTTGATTTTTTAATGTAAGCTAAGTTATAAGCATGTAACTTACATGTAAGTATATAAGTTAAATAATAATAACTTTTAAAGATATATAAATAAAATTTTTTAATAATCTAATTTAAATAAAGTTATTTTGTAGAGCTTAATAATTTACAATCTATATAGTTCAAATTGAACTGTTAATTGGTCAGTTTATTTGATCTGTTCTGGTTTAAAAATTGGTAATTTTTTATAAGATCAGATTGAATTACAGTTTAAAATCTAATAAGATCAATAAAATAAATCAAATATCTAAGATATTCTAAAACATTTTTTCAAATATATTATGATTTGAATTAAATATATGTTTTTAGATATTTTATATATATATTAATTTATTTAATTTATAAGATTATTTATATATAATAATATAATTTGCAATTATTATTGTATAAAGTTTTTTTATTTGTAATTTTAAATTATTAACAACAAGAATTAAATATACATAGGTTAAACAAAGAAATATCAGTATTATATTAGTATTTTTTTAGACCTAATATTAAACTGATATTAGTTAAAATTTGGCTAGAATCAGAAACCTATTCCTTAAACCGTAGACTATTTTCAGGCAAATTTGCCTAGAAAATTAACAAAAATATACTTATAA
>CAJVQA010006036.1:0-15376 GCA_910591915.1 Cetraspora pellucida
TATTTGTTTGTACAAATAGTAGTAGCTATATAGTTAGCAGTTCAATAGTTAGCCCTGACTGCAAGTATTGGCCTTGGTCATAGCACATATATATGTAACTATTTTAAATTACTAATAAAGATATAAGCAAGGCCTCACCTTAATACCAAAAAAAAAAAAATAATAATATAATTTTAATTCTTAATATTTTTTATAATTACAGATGAAGGACACTTCAATATTATACTCGATACATATCCAAAGAAACTATATACACATCTTTTATTATAGATAAAGGGTGCTGCCGACTTACATTTGACATAACAAGAGAGTTCTATATTAAATAACTCGATTATGCAGCTAATTTTACATTCAAAGTGATAATATTGCTGGTCTTATGTGTTTGTAAAAAACATTATCTAAGTGTATCTTTTTTCTGATCTAGTTTTTAATAATTTAATGGACAGGGAACGCTACAGATTAATTAAAATATTATTACTACATCTGATGTATTTAGAGGATTTTATTAACGAACAGGAGCAGGGTTGGCAATGAAGCCCAATGGAGCTGCGAATAGACCCAATAGAGCTCTGAATGAAGCCAATGGATACTAGTCTTTTGAGCTCTATTCATGTCTAGATGAATAATGTCTTATAACTAATTTCCTTTTTAGAGGTTTGCATTACTAACGAAATAGATACAATTGGGTATCACAGATCTATCCCTGCGTTGGTTTTGTTGTTCTAACAATGCGCACAGATTAAAATATACTGTTGCTTAATATCCGAACATTTACTCGATTTGGGATAGATTTATTTTGGGATTAATTTACTTAATATTCAACACCCCAAAATTCCAGGTCAGAACCATCGGATTTAGCCCGGCATTTAGTAATACAAGTTAACTATTTCTGGGCCAAAATTATTAGCTGGGCAGCTTTACTTAATGAGTGAGCTATGGTTTCATTAGTAAAACTTTTAGTGATCTTGGGCAAAATTAGTTAATTCCAGCCCTACTGATCATGATTCTGAAGTATTCTGACCCAGAATTTTGGGGATCCTCTGTATGAGTTCCTCAGTACAGCAGTATGAGTTTACAAAAGATAATTTTAACAATCACTTCTAAATCTATCTTTGATCACTGGGATAGCAATTAATCGATCCTTGTTTTCTTTTTCTCTCTTTTTTTTTTTGTTAGTTTTCTCTTTCAATCTTTCTTTTTTTTAACATATTTTCTTTCATTTCTATCTTATTAGTTTTTTCCTTCTTTTTTTCTTTTTGTGATTTCCTTATTTTTTAAAATGCAGTCTTAACTACATTAGAATATAACTAATGTTGTATTTACAAATTCCCAAAAACTCTATCAAAGATTCTACAATGCCTATGCATTTGCATACAACCGTGCAAAGAAGTTGGTAATTAATTAAAAGCATAAAATTATAAATACTATAAGATATCTTATTATAAATGCTGCCTATACTATCCAAGACCTAAATTTTGATTTGTTTGATTTGCTTTATCTGGTCAATAAGTATAGGTAGGCTATTCATGACAAAAAAATGCTATGGTCCCATGATCATCGACTACTTCCAATCAGACAATTCAAATTACACATTCTGCTTAGAAGACTAATTGTTCTTTAAATATATATAAGATTTTTAATATTTAAAAAACTATTAATATTAAATGTAATGCGTAATTTGAATTATCTGGCTAGAAGTGGTGGTGATCATGAGACCACAACATTTTTTGCCATGAATAACCTTTTTGTAAGTTATTAATCAATATATTCAATATAGCTATTTATGCAGTGCACTTTTATTAATTTTATTTTCGCTTAAAATCCTTAATTTATATGATGAATATTTAATGTATTACTTACCAATACACTATATCCTCTGGAGAATCAAAAAAAAAAGATAAAAAAAAAAACTAAATAGAAAAAGAATATAAAAAAATTAAAAAAAAATAATGAATAAAAATAATTTAAAAAATAAAAAAATTTATGCGAGCCTAATTCTAACTTTTATATTGTTGTTTTTTAGATACTTGCCATTCCTTACAATCCTGAATTGCTGGTGCGAAGAGGCACTCATACTCTAGTTTTAGGTTACATGAAGTTGATTTTTCGTTTTACCTGCCCCAATTTTTAAAAATTTTTTTTTAAAAAAAATCCCAATTGTGCTAATTATTTAATGCTTTACTATAATCAGTTTATAAAATAAATCAATTATTTTATGATATTTTTAGATGATAAAATAATTGAACTATTTCATAAATATGAGATAGTAAATCATAAAATAATACCTTTATTGCATGCTCCATTAGCACTAACTGCTAATTTTATCTTCTTATCGTTCAGAAATTCAGCTGTACTGGCTAGGTTACTAATCAATCATCATCATTCATAAAATACAGCAGTTATTGCATATGAAGTATGCAATAATATTCGATTTTTGAAATCTTTTATCTGATGTCCGATAGGGCCAATATAAACAAAAGAACACTGCCAATCCAATTTTCTGATTCCATCTTATGCAAAATGAAATATTAATTTGGCATAACCTTAGATTTGAACATGAGCCTATTGATTTATAGCAGATTTAAAAAAAAATAACAATAAAATAAATATCCGACTGTCGACCCAATTTTCAGATTCCATGTAATCCTCATAGGCAGAAGTTTGTCTGATTGGCTAGTAAATTTAATTTAATTTTACATTATTTATACAGTCTAAAGCACTTTTTTAAAAAACAAAAACTAATCATAATGAAATAAAAAAAGCTGTATGAAAGGTTTCATTAAAGCTGTAGGACTTCATAGTCAAAAATAAGATCTAATTCTCGTCCACTTAAAAAAGTTAGTATAGTAATAACTTCTCAAATCAACTTATTACTAAGCTAATTTTTTTAAACTAACGAGAATTAAATCAATTTTTTGATTATGGAGTCCTACAACTTTATAAAACCTATATAGCTTTTTTTATTTTATTATGATTAGTTTTAGTTTTTTTAAAAAGTACTCTGTATAAATAATATAAAATTAAATTGATTTATTAGCCAATCAGACGAACTTCTGCCTATAAATGTAATCCAAACCGAAAACATAACTTTTTGTAGCCTTAATACTTTATATAAGTATAGATGAGCAAATCCATATAGTACAGGCCAATTTTTAGAATCTATACTAATGTTATATATATATATTATGGTTAGGGTTAGGAATTATAACAGGTCTGTATAGTAGATTCTAAAAATTGGCCTGTACTAAACAGATTTACTCATCTATATTATACTGATCTGCTATAATTACCTTTGTTTCTAGTAAAAATGTCTGTTTACAGAAATCACGTTTAAAATTAGGATGATGGGTATTGTGTTATAGTATGGCAAAATCAGGTAAATCAATACTTTCCCAGCTCAGAACTAGAGGCTTAGTCGACATAATAAGCTATTTTTTAATGTTTTCGTTGACAAGATGAGAATTGTTAAATACATTGGGTACAAGATTAGTCTCATGTCAAGATCTGATATACGATATGTGGGCATACTTCACAACATGAATTTTGCTAGCTCAACCATAACTCTTGAGCAGAGTTGGTTCTTTAAATTAGTTTTTCTTTTTAGAATTTTTAATAAAATATGAAATTCTAATGTTATTTATTTTAATACTGTATATAGTTATGAGCGATAATCGTCTAGCACCAAACAATAACTGATTTTCTGGAAGGGGTGGCCATATTATACATCAAAATCATAGAGGCTGTGGCAGTAGAAGAAGCTATAACCAGAATTATGATCATAATATAATTCCTGCTCTGCAATCAGATTTGACTTTGAAACATTAAATGCAAAGTTCGACAAAGACGATCTTGTCAAAAAAGTTATTAAGATTATTCCTAACAATGATTTTAAGAATGAAAATTGTGTAGTTGGCATTGAACTTGGTCCAGAAGATGATGTTTTAATACCCTTTCTCCAAGCCCTATTATGATAAGGTCAAATCTACTTCTGGTAACATTTCTTGTGAAATAAGAAAGCAAGGGGGGCTAAGGACGTAACCAATTTTTTCTTTTAATAAAAAATTGTCAAACACATTAAACATTCAACTTTCATTAAAACATGAAGAAGTTATATTTTGTTATTTTAGATTGTAAAAGTCTTGAAATTTTAGGGCCTAATTATTCAATTATACTAGGTGCTTGTAAAATTGAAATTATATCCTGATACTGATAGAAATGTGTACTTAGGTTTGGTCATATTTACTGGCATTGATACAAAAACTGTTGATACACTCAGCCATCCTAGTATTACTCTACGTATTGACCAAAATTATTATGCAATATTATTACCAAGTATTCAGAGTTATGTTTCTAGGATGATACTTGGTTCGTCTGTTATGCTAGCTAGGTTCATGGTATGTCATTGCCAATGCTCTTTTTATTATAATTTTTAGGTAGAAATTGAATTCTTCTACTTTGATTTTTAATAATTATATAATTTTACCTTAACTACCATTTATGTCAATCGATTACACAAGTATTGAATTTAGCTTTTAAATTTATAAATTACATATTCATTACAAGTATCAAATTTAAGTTGCTTTTAAGTGATTCTAAACCCACCATAATTCTGTTCTCATATACGACTTGCATACATACAACGTATATGTCGTACGTGGTATGGTGGGTTTTAAATCAACTTAGGCTTAAACAAAATTGCAACTTAAGTCTTGATACTAGTAATTATTGTGGCGGTTCTATTACAAAATCACAATATTGACATCACGCGACGTGACAATTAAACATTTAACTTTGACAATGATTGTTAATGTGTCTGTACAATTCTGGTCTGCATGATTTTGTTTGTCACATATTGCCTATTTTTCACCATTTTTTACACTTATATGTATATGTGCGATAACTTGATTATTGCACCTGTATTTGTACACATGAGTGTATATTTTCTAAATACTGTCGCAATATTTAATGTGACCAGTACTATGAACAAAAATAAAACTCAGAAACAATTTCATTATATTTATTTAAGGTTTTTTTTCTTGACTATAAGTCTAAATTTATTATTATTGAATTAGATTAAACCTTAAATCAAAAAAGCTTTAACTTAAATTAACTAAATAATGCTGAATATTAAAATTTTAAATTGCCTAGCCATGACTCATGACCAATGATGACCAACCATTGACATCCTTAATTGTTACATCAGATACTGCACAATAAAATAGTTATTGTATGCCATTATGACATGTCTTGTGATTGTTAAAAACCATTAATTACTGGCGTTATGATATCATAATCTTGCATGAAAAAAAAACCGTTGACCATAGGTTACTGCACCATATGGGGCCATTATGGCATCATAATCTTGCATGTAAAAAAACTGTTGAACATAGGTTACTGCGCCATATGGGGCCGTTATGATATCACAATCTTGCAGGGAAAAAAACCGTTGACCATAGGTTACTGTGCCATATGGGACCATTATGTCATCATCTGTAAGGAGGTTTTTAGGAGGTTCCAAATACCTGGATCTGGGGAGGCTATAATTACGTAATAAGTGATAGTTCTCTTATACTTTTCTATACTGAACTCTTCATATTTGATTGTAAAATGTGTTTAATGCTGTTCTTGTTACTATATTTATGCATTTTTGTATTGCCTGCCTATTTAAAATCTGACTAATCTTTTTTTTAACTTCATTTGTTGTTAGCTCTTTTATTAAAGCTGTTCTGTTGGTAATTTCTTTTTCTTCTATCTTTCTAAAAAGTGCCTTATATAGTACTAAAGGCAGAATTCTACCTTTTTCATTATCTTTTAAGCCATTCCATGCTGCTGCCATTGCTACCTTTTTGATCCTCTTCTACAAGCTTCTTTGTTTAGTGCAGCTTGCTAAGTATGCTTGAGTTTCCTTTTTACCTTTTTAACATACTTGACAGTTAGTCATTATATATATTTCTGATCTTCTTCTATTCAGTTCTTTTAGTATTAGTAGGCTATTCATTATATATTTGATCACTATTGCTCTTCTTGTACTAAGTTTTCTTGTTGTGCAATGTACACTTTTTGTTCTATTCATCTTTTTCTAAAAGCTTGACCAATTATATTAAGTGTTTTCAGTTTCTAGCTCTAGTGCTCAAATTGGATCTGTTTCTCTCTAACTAGCTCCAATTCTGGTATTTATAACTATCTTACAAAGAAGTCTTGTTAGTATATCAATTTTTTTATTTTCCCATTCTAAGTAGTACTTTATTGTGTTATATTTAATCTTCTCTGTAACTATTATCCTTCCACATATTGCTCTTTTTTTTGCAAATAAATCTGCTCTGTTATTTTACTTATTATTACTATGACTTTTAACCTTAACTAATTTTATTCTATTGTTCTTATTTTTAAGTAAACCTACAATATTTATTATCTACATCATATTTTTTCTTTTTAAAACTTTGTCATTTTCTATTTCTTGAATTGCTTTGTTAATATGCTTTAATGCTGTGAGTCTATTTGTATGCACTTTCCTTCTGGTATGATTAAAATTGCTAACTATATTGCTGCTAATTCTGTTGTTGTTGCCAAGAGCCAACCTTCAAGTTCTAATGTGATTTCCTCTTCTGGCCAGTTTTTTCTGTTACTAACCTGCACACAATTGATGCTTATTTTTCTTATACTGTTTTTTCTTTTCTTTTTATATAATACACCATCTGTATAAAGAATATATTTGTCTTTGTTTCTTCTCTTGTTTTTCATTAAAACTTCTATTGAGTAATTTGTAACTTTACTATTGAATTTTTGTTTCTTAATTAATTTTGTCTCTAGTTCTTCTACTTGATTTAGCTTAATTAGACTTCTTTCTTCTTTCTTCTATTTTTTTATTGTTCTGTTTTCTAGCATTTGTTCTAATGTTGCATTAATCTTGTTTCTGTTTTTTTCTACTAAGATTTCTAAAACTGCCTTTATATTATTGTTCTATCTTATCTACCTTTCACAATTATCTGTGCTTTGTTCTGTTATGTTTTCACAACCTTTATATTTACTTATCTTGGTATATGTCTTGCCTTCTACTTTCTGCAAATACTAGTGCTTAGCAAGGTTCTTTTTCTTTTTCTTCTTAGATATCTTACTGAGTTGCTGATTGTGCTTAGATCCATGTACATCCACTTACTTTTTCTTCTGTCTTCTAATATCTTTGTCTAATTAATTATTAGTGTCTGTGTGTTGTAGTCACTAATCTTGTATTAGTCATGTATTTCTTTACTTGTCTGTGTTTTTAACATCCTTTCTTTTATTTTACTGAACTATTTGGCTTTTTTTCCTTTGCATAACAATCCTAGAAGACTTTTGAGCTGTCTTTACATGATTAGGTTCTTTTCTTTTATGTCTACAAGTTGGTTCTGATATATTAAACTCCTTTCATTTATTATGCTATTACTTGCTGTTCATGAACCAACTCTAACTAATTCTTTTATACTCATTCCATAACTGTATACTTTCTACAGACAATTTTCTCTCTAATGCTTATTCCCATTTTTCTTGCTTTCACTATTATCTGACAGGCTAAGTTGTGTTTCCAATACTTCATTTTTTCTGGTCTTCTTTTGAAGTCTCAAATATCTTTTGTTAAGCCTGCTTTCTGACACCCTTGAGCTATTCTAAGCTTTGTTAGATTACCTAAGATGTCTTTCTTATTAAGTCTTGTAAATAAGCTGTTTATTTGTTTTATTGTTATTTTTTGGCTTAGTGTTTTACAGTTTCTCAGATCTTTGTGCTCAATTATGCAGTTATTTGTTGTTTTCATCATATTACATTTGTGTTTTGCCAAACATATTATTAGCTGATGAATCTTGTTGATCATCTTTCTGGACATTCTTGTTAACTGCAAAAAGTATTCTAATTTTAAAATTATTACTATATTGTTTATGATGTGATTTGGTTTATTGTTATTTTTTTGTATCTAAGGTCTCTAACTGTTTGGCTAACTATTCCTTTTGCTTTTTTGCAGACTAGTAACTCTTTTATTCTGCTATTTAGCCAAATTCCTAGTGATCTTACAATTTTGTTTTTTGGTTCTTCTGTTATTCTATTTTGTCCAAACATAATTTTTTTATTTTTTTTTCTCAGTCTAGAATTCATTACTATGAGCTTTGACTTTGCTTCATTTATTTCAATATTATTTGCTTTGAAGAACTCTTCTGCAATTTCAAGAGTTCTCAGTAATTGATTTTTGCTATTTGCGATCTATGTTATATCATCTGTATAGGCAATTGTTGCTTGTCTATGTTTTGTAGTATAATTAATGTTCATATTTTTTAGTATTTCTTGTTCTATTGTATAGCCCAGAGATTTATCTTCTTGAATTCTTTCCAATAATAAATTATAGAAAAACCATCAGATTAGTAGAGAAATCACCTCTTCTTGATCTATACCATTTCTTGCTGTTATCTCTTCTGTTAGGCTGTAAGTTGTGATTACCTTAAGTTGATGTTTGCAGAAGAGGTTAATGATATATTTTGTTGTTCTATGTGGTATTTTTACTCTTCTAAGAGCCTACTCTAAGTTTTCTAATGAGACTGAATCAAATGCTTTCTTCATATCTTGTAGGAGTATTTATATTTCTTTATTCTTTTTTTGTGCTTCCTTCATTATTATATTTAGCATATATATTAGTTGTTCTGTTAAGTTGCCAGGCAAACCTGCATAGTTTGGCCTTTTGAGTATTTCTCTTTCTGTAAATATCTTAGCCAGCCTTCTTGTTACCATCTTCATGGCTAACTTTCTAAAAGTCTTAATTAATGCTATTGGTTTAATATTGTTTAAATTATATTCCTAGTCTGCATCTTTTGAAATTGAATAAATTTTTGTTATTTTCTACCTTTTTGGCATTTCTGCTATTTTTAAAACTAGGTTTGTGAAAGCTCTGAAAATTTTTTGTGATTTCTTTTCTGCTTATTTTATTAATATATAGCTTATGCCTAAAATTCCTAAAGCTGTATTGGCTTTAAGTTTTCTTAGTATGTCTTCTTATTCTTTTTTTCTATTTTTTCTTCTAACTTTTCATACCAAGACTCCTTAATCCACTCTTTTGAGTTGTACACCTTTATTTATTCTTCTGATATCTCCTCTAGTTTGATTTTTTACTTTCTGAATTGATTTTCAAAATGCTTTGCTAAACCATTTAAGACAGCTTTAGATTCTGTTGTTAGACTAACCTTGTCTTCACTTTGGGTTATAAATCTGTTCAAAATTATCTTCTTGTATAGTTTATTCAGTAGGCTAGCAATCATTCATCCTTGATCAGTTTTTATTATTTAACATCTTCTATTTATATTTTTCTCTATTTGTTTTCTTTGAGCTTGTTCCTACTCTTCTTTTTTTTTATTTTTTAAAATTCTTTGCTAGTCTTTTATGTTATCTATCCAAGCTTCTGACCATTGTTTATGTAACTTTGATAATGCTACTCCTATTTCCTTGCCAATGTTTTTTAGTTTGTTGTTTATCTCTTCTTTTTCTTCTTTTCCTATCTTTTGGTTTCTTTTTATTTTTGCTTTTTTAATTATTTGTTAAAGTTCAATTATGTTTTTATTATATTGTGACTTCTTTTGATACTGTCTTCTGTTTGCTTTTGTGTTAAATATCATCTTTTTTGAAATTTGCTTATTTGCTGCTTCTGTTATAGCTTCTTCTATTGCTTTCCATATATGATCTAACATATCTGTACTGTACATGTTAACTTCTCTGTCTTTTTCTAATTGTTTCATCATCTTTTTCTACTCTAATTGTACTTGAATCTCTTTGGTATATTCTTCTCAGTTTTCTTGTTTTGCTTTCTTATAAAGATATATTGTTCTCATCTGGTCTTGCATTTGGTTTCTACACAACTCTAGTTTGCAATTGCATGTTCTAATTATATAACTGTTGTTAATATTCTATAGTTACTGTCTGTTATGCCTTCTGCTTCTTCTATATTGGCTTCTTGAAGGTCAGCTGCAATTGTTTCTGATAACCAGATCTATTCAATTCTTGTTGCTGCTTCTTGATTTGATCATGTGTATACTCTCTTTGTTGGATGCAGGTTTTTGAAAAAGTCTGTAAAGTTCTGTTTCTTAAGCCAATTGAAAACTGGCAGTTTTTTATATTCTATTGTTTGTAGATGCAGTCTGTCTAGTATGTTGTCAACAGCATAATTAAAATCTTCAAGTATAATTACTTCTATATGCTTTCTCTTGTTTGTTACTATTTTCACAATTTTTTGCTATATCTTTTTACTAGTTGCCTTGTTATTTGATAGAATGTACACTCCTATTACTATTAGTACTAGTTGTTTGAAGTATAGCTTTACTTTTATTATATATTTGCTAGGTCTTTTAACTGCTTCAACATGTTTTTTCCACATTTCATCTATTAAAATCCCAATGCCTGATCCTTTTTTTTTGTCTGGTACTGCATTTGTCCAATAATCTTTAAATTTTGTGTTAAGATTGTATACCAAGATTTTTGCTTCTTTTTCTGTAATGTTCATTTCTGTAATTTCCAAAAATGCTATTTCTTCTTCTTCTGCCTTGCCTAGCAGGTTTTCTAATTTCCAACCTCTGGTCTTGAGTTCATTAACATTGTGACATGCAATTTTTATTTATTTCTTTTCTTTTTTCTATTTCTCTTTTAGCAACTTGTACCTTGTTTCTGTGTTTTTTGCTCTTTCTTTTCCTTTTCTTTTTTTTACTTTTTTTGAATTAGAAGATTTCTCTTTATTTCTTTCTTCAAAAGTTCTTCTTTTATCTTGCAGAAAATCTCTAATCTCCTTATCCATATCCACAAGTTCAACTAGAGTGCTCTTAGAAGTGATTGGCTAGACCCTCTCTAGTCATACCTCTTGTTTCTTTTAGTCTTTCTAATCTCTTTCAAATTTGTTCCAAAAAGTTTTCTATATATGGTTCTTTTTCTTGTTAATGTATCTTGAATTCTTCTGGTCTCTTCTCACAGTCTTCTATTTCTTCTTCTTTTATTTTTGTATCTTTTGTTTAGTTTCTTTTACTTTGGCTTTGAGATCTGTTTTCTTTGTTTAGTACTATATTTTTCTAACTTACCTTATTTTTATTTCTGTACTTTTTTGCATAGGCACTATTTTTTTGTCTTTCTTTGTTGCTTCTATTTTCTTTTATATATGAAGTCTGGCTATGTCTGTTCTAGCTTCTTCCTCTTACTATTTCAAGACTTTTTATTTTTCTTGTTTCTTTTTTTTCTTTATTTATCCAATAAACTTGAAAGTTGTTATACATAATTAATTTTGTTTAGGCAGCTCTCATGTCTCTTTCTGTTGTGAACATGACTATTGCTGATCTTTTTTGGTTTCCATTTCTATTTAGTGGGATGTAAACTAATTTAACTTTTTTGTTCTTTAGACTTTGTAATAGTAGGACTTCTGAAGTGCTTCCTGGTAATTCTATCAGTTTTGCTGTATATTTCCTTTGTTCTTTCTTTGCTTTATGGTCTTCTATTTTTTTAGTTACTCATATCAGTTTATTGTTGTTTATTGGTATAGCTATAGGATATCTTTATATGTTTTCTCTATCTTGATTACAGCTAAGGCTTTATACTTAGATTTCTTAATTCTTACTATATAGGCTTTCTTAAAACTTCTGCAGATATATTCCAGTTCTTTTTTGTTTATATCTGCAGATAAATCCCAAATTGTTAAGAAACTTGTATTTCCTGATTTTTTATTTGTTTTATATTAGTTTTTATTTTCTTTCTATTCAAGTTTTTTTTCTTTGGTTCTTAACTTGTTGCTATTTCTTTTTTGACTTCTCTCCTTATGTTGTATCTGTTTCTTTATAGTGTTTTCTTTTTCTTCTGGTATTATCTATACCAATCACTCTCCTTTTTGCTAATTCTCTGTATTGTTTCATTTCTGCTATACTCACAGTCAAAGCCAACTTCTAATTATAGTATTAACCTGTAGTTTTTTCTTTAACTACAGTGATAACAGAAACTGCTTAACTATAATATGATGACTATAACTTGACAGATTCTATACAAAAGTCTACACAAGACTTAACAAAATACAGAGTGATTTGGGATTTTAAGACAGAGAAACAATAGATAATATATGAAGATACTAAATATTGCATTCAGTTTATTAACTATGAAATGTATAAAGACACTTAACTTTCTTGAAGAGTTAGAAAGTAGTGCTTTTATAGATATTTTACATGTATAAATAATTACAATAAAGACTACTCTATTGCTAATAAATGCTATTTATAATAATAAGAACTAATAGATATAATAGATATAATATATATAATAGATATAATAGATATAATAGAAATGATATATATGATAGAACTAATAGATCTGGTAGAAATGATAGATCTAATAGAAATGATAAAAATAATAGAAATGATAGATTTCTGGCACAGTAATTTGAGCCAATCAGAATTAATTCACATGTATTATAATTAGTGCTTTTCATCAAAACTGTCCCGTCTCATGATCTCATGATCAGAATCACATGATCTTGTACTCGTTAAAATCGTCTTGGTGAGCTGAATCCAATGGTGTTTGTTTCATCCAAATTGGTTTAGTACATCAAAAGTTATAATCAAAAATGTGTAAAACTCTTAATATTAACAATAGGTTTCCCCTTTTAAAGACTTTATTAATGTTTTTGACATATATATTATTTATTAAAGACCATCTAATAAATTTTATGTATTTTTCTTTTGTCTTTTCTAGTACATTGTGTGCTAATATTTTTGTGAGTAGGTTGTTGTTCTAGTTACAATTTCTCTTGCTTGGGGCTCATATGCTCTCTTCAAAAGGTTTTCCTATTATATTAATTTCTTTATCAAATTCTAGTTCGATGTTTTTTTGTTCTTGCTCCTCTTTTTGTTTTTCTGTATTTCTTTTTTGACTAAACAATTTTTTTTGCTTTCATTAGATTTGTTCTGTTTCCATTTTGTTGTTATTATCAATACTTACCTTTGCTGTCTCTTTTAGCTATATTATCTTGTCAAATTCTTGAGCTCTTACTTTATATTGATTCTTTTCTTCTGGTTTCTTGTTTGATGTTTAGTTTTGTTCAATCTTTTATATCTTTCCTGTTTTTATGATTTGGTGATATTTCTTCTTGAATCTGTTTTGACCTTGTTCTAAAGTAGTCTTTATTATTATTGCATAATTGCTTTGCTCTACTATGCTTAATTTTCTTTTTAGTTGCTCTTTCTCTGCTTTATTTATTAATTCTTTTATTAATCTTAATAGAGCAACTTCTTTTGAATTCTGATTTGTTAACATAACAATTTTATCTTCTTTGCTAGACAACACATATGTTTTACCTGCTTGTTTAATAAACACTATTTTGCACATTATTGATAACCCAGTATGCTCTATTAATATATGTTGTTATTAGACTGCTACTATATTTTTTGGATATATTCATATTTTCTATTTGGATTAGGCACATGTTTGTTTTACTTGTTCTACATGTAGTTGAATTGCTTGTTTGTTTATATTCTTGTGATCAAAACAGATCTGTGATATCAGGTTAGTGCCAATTCCTCAAAACAAAATAAATTTTCAAATTTTCAAGCATTTTCTTCAAGAAGTTTTTAGTTTTCTTTGTCTTTTTTGTATTGTATCTCTTGTATTTGTCTATTTCTTTTCTTTCTTATATCTTTCTTAGATGCTCTTTCTTTTTACTTAGTTCTGCCAAAGTAGTTTAGAAGGCTATTTTTGCATAAAATTGGTTTTCTCTTTTGGTCAATTTTGTGTTTAGATGATCAGTAGAAAGAGTTGAAATGATTAATGTTTTGTTAATTATAATGTAATATTTATTTTATTTTATTTTTTTTTATAAGTAGTCATACTAGTGTTTTATTAAAATTTTTGAAATTACTATTGCAATTATATAAATATACTTAATAACTAAGCCTAGTATTACCTGGCTACCTAATAGTACCTAAGTGCAACCTGTTACATTATTTTTAACAAAGATAAGCTGCTTGTTTGACTACTTAAAGTTCATAATAAAAGGTTCTTTCTTTTTTTATAACAAGCTTTCAAATTGTTTTCTTAACTTCTTTTTCAATTTGTTTTTCTTTTTCTTTTACTTGCTTCTTTTTTTTTTCTATTTCTTGCTAACTAGTCTTTTTTTTTTTGCTTGAATTTTTTTTTTGTTTTTCTTTTTTTGTTTTATTTATTATTTCTTTTTCTTTTTCCTATATGTTAACCTTTTTATAGTATATTTTTTAAACTTATTCATAGAATGTGTTTTATGCTATTTTTGCTACTATGTTCATAAACTGTTGTCTTGTTTTTGTACTTAAAGTTGTAATAATCTATTTTGAGTTGCTTTTAAAATTAGGCCTTTGATTAGTACTTTTCTTATTTTTATTTTATTTTTTTTTATTTTTTCAAAAAATGCTATATATAATATATAAGATAAAACTTATTTTTTTCTTCTTCTTTTAAACTTTTTTATACTGTTGCAATAAATACTTTCTGTATTCTTTTTAATAAATTTGCTTGTTTCTTATAAGATACCAAATGTTCTTGTATTTTTTTGGCTTTGCTTTAATGACTTGACATTCTGCTGTTGTATATATATCTGGTCTTCTTCTGTTGAGTTCTTCTAAAATTAGAAGTTTGTTCAATATATATTTTATAAAAGCACTTTCTTTTGTGCTGCTTCTTCTTATCAAACAATATACTATTTAGATGACTTCAGTTTTCTTCAAAAATATGTCCAATTATAAATCATTGTTTCTATTCTGGTTTTATATTCTTGATTACTGTTGTTTTCTTTTACTCTACTTCTAATCTGGCATTTGTTATTATTTTATATAGAAGTCTTGCTAGTAAGTTTATTCATTTGTTTTCTTACTCCAAACAGTACTCTATTTTTTTATAGCTAACTTCTACTAAAAAAATTATCTTTTTGCTTAATATTTTCTTCTTTGCAAGACTATTAGCTTTATTATTTTATTTGTTCTTACTATGACTTTTTACTTTGATCCACTTTATCTGTATATTTTTTGTTCTAATTACATTAGTTATTTTTAATATCTATAGCATATTTTTCTTTTTAAAAACTTCATTTTTATCTATATATGCTAAGTTATTACTAATATTTCTAATTGCTGCATTGCTATCTGTAAATATTTCTGGTTTTTTTTTCTTTAGAATTGTTAAACTGCTGCTCATATTGCTAGCATCTCAGCTGTAGTAGACATAAACCATCTTTTTACTTCTAATACAGTCTATCTTTGTTTATATCAACCTATTTGGATTGGTTTTAAATTATATTAATAGTAATATTAATGAGAAATTATATTAAAGTTGATATATATAAGAGAATTTTAATATATAAAAATTTATAAAAATT
>CAJVQA010006037.1:0-15375 GCA_910591915.1 Cetraspora pellucida
TGTTACTATTATGTTACTCATATTGACAAACCTCCTGTTATTTTACTGTTATTCTGCTGTTATACTGCTGTTATGCTGCCATTATTTGGCAGATATAAGGTAGAATAATGGCAGATTTTTTTTCTATTATTTACCTATTATTTATTCTTTATTTATTCATTTAACCTGTGTAAATTGATATTAATAAGGAACAACTGTATCAGATTAACTATAAATAAATATACAAAAAGCTTTAAAAGATTTACCTTAAAGATAAATTAGTTTTAAGATAAAAAAAAGTCTCTAAAGTAACTTAGTAAAGTTAACATAGAGCTAATTTAAAAAGTTTAAAATAAAATATTTAAGAAGAAGTATCAAATATAACAATTGGTAAGAAATCTTTAAATAAACTCTTTAGATAAATAGTATAGAAAAGTTATATATATAATCAATTGTATACTCTCTCTGTAGTAGTTTTAATATGAATTAATTATTTAAAAAATAGTAATAAAGTTAAAAAACCTAAGAGGTTATCTTAATATTAAAAAAATAAAATAAATCTTTTAAAATCAAAATATTACTTAATTTTTTACTAATATTATATTACTTTTATAAATTATATCCAAATAGCTTTCAATATAATAACTGCATTGTTTGTTAAATACTAAATATTACTTATACTAATTACTATATCTTAACTTAACAAATTTTGCTAGTATTATTATAAAACAAATTTTGAAATTATTAATAATTCAACATTAAATATTATACAACTACAATTACAATAATTATACAATCTATTAATTTAATATAACAGCTTTTTATTTAATAATATTTATTGAAAACAAATTAGCATATATACAACAATATAAAAATATGTACCAATAAATCTAATTATAATAATTAGATCTTATACTACATTACTATTAAGTTGCTTATTAAAATATTACAAAAAACATATAACTGTATCTAAAAACTATATATTACCAAACTAGCACAATAAAAAAAAATAATAATATTTTACTAAATTTATAACTTATACAAAATCTTATAACTACTCTAATTAATATTGTAATTTACATTATACAGTCTTTCAACTATATAATTTATTTAATTAACTTTATACAAAAAATAATAACTGTCTATTATTAAAATATGTATTCTGCAAAATTGATTTTTGGTCTATATATTAAATACTATATAACTATATACTTTACAACCAATATTTTATATTATCAAATCTAGGTAAGTTTTGACTACTCTAGTAGTTTAGATTGCAGATAAATTAAATAAAATCTGTTTATAGTTTGAGTTTCACTTTTTGTAATACATTTATAAATAAAATAAGTTTGTAATTTATATTCAAAAAAGCTTCTAAAGACTTTAACAAATTAATAAAGATATAAGCAAAACTTCATCTTAATTATAAAAAAAAATAATAATATGATTAAAAGATGTTTCAAACTTTAACACAAACCTACTTCTATGATTAATAGTATACTTAACTGACATTCTGATTCTGTTAAATGCAAAAATATCATATTAAACATATTTGAAATCATTTTTTTGTAAGATGAGTCAAAAAATGATAATGAATAACAAATTCTATACCCGAGACTTATACTCAAATCTGCAAGTCATAGTATTTTTTATTTATTTATTAGATTCAAAATTATTGAATGTCTTTCGAAAATAGCTTTTCAAATCTTTCTTCTAATATTTGACAAAAAATATGTATGTAACGTGCATATATTCAGATCGTGAGTATAAAGAACATCTATTAGTCATTGGAATTAAAAACAAGTTCACAAATCAAGAACATAAATACTTATTTACCTTTACCTAATATCCTTCAAATCATTTCATTCGCATAAATTTGGTCGTAAGTATAAAAATTATTTACATTAATGTTGCATTTAGTATAGCTATTTCTCTCTGAAGTCTTTGAAGCAAGACCTTTGAATACCTAAAGTAGGGTATAAATCAATTTTGCCGACAAATTGTAGCCCGGTTGGCCTGCTTTATAGTTAGTGTTGGCTAGAGATTGTCAGCGAATTCTACCGGAAACTTTAAAAATAATGCACAGATTTTGAAAATTTTATGGCATTAAAATCTGGAAATGTTATGCAGAACTTTTTGTTATTTCGGTAAATGTCACACATCAATGTTTACATATACATTTTTGACATCGTTATTTTATTTATGTACAATACAAAAAAAAAAATATTGAACAAATGTGCAATATTATAAAATCTAGTTTGTTTTTTCTTTTCATGAGATATAAGGTTATAAAATCTAGATTTACTCCAAAAAAACAAAAATAAAAAATAATATAAAAAATTTTTTATTTTATTTTTTTAGATTATAGTTCAATATTTTAATTTTGAGATAAGTCAGCGATGATCCTACTAATCTTATAATTGACTACAATCATTAATTCTTAATTAACAAAAATATGACAAATTTTAGTTTATCAAGAACATCAAGACCTAGAATTACAACATTTCAAAACGTCAGCAATAATTTGATTTTCCCAACGAGTATCAAATAAAAAACTTCCGTGATCCAATTTGTGCATCATGTGAACATTTACATTATGTTTAACAAGGTACTTGTAGACTTCTTTCGAAGGAACGAGATTATCATTTTCAGATATATAAACATAAGTTTTGTTCGGAAGGATATAACGCGATGAAATATAGAGAATGCACTGAAACCAATGGAAATGACGTGAGAAATAATAGGAAGTGTAAAGTTCACGTGAGGCGAAAAAATAAATGATGTGCTAAATTTTAGGAAAAAATTTTTAGAAAAAAGAAATGAAGAAATAAATGATTTAAGAGAAACATGAAGTAGAAACAATACCTCACTGGCAGCTCTTGGAGTCCTATACTTGAAATTATAAGCAACATTTGGGTGATGTAATAAGAAAATAATTGGATCTACCAAGATTAGACCACCAATATATTTTCTGGCTTCTTTAAGCATCCAAGAACATACAACAGAGCCCAAAGAATGGCCAACGAAAATAGCTTTTTGAAAATTTCGAGAGATAAGCATTTTTTTAATTTCACGAACAGTTTCCTCCATAGTCGGGACATCTTCAACCATCTGCATTGAGACATAAGGTAATTCGACCAAAAACAAAGGACGACCCAGTTTCGATAATTTTCTAATGAAATTAGAATAACAAAATAAACCACCACCAACACCGTGAATAAAAACGATTGGTTTCTTATGACATTTTTTTTTCGATGGGAATGAATCGTGGCGAGAATGAGGGTCGTAATACCAATAGCTGATTCTTGATGGATGAGAACCTTCTTGAATATCAAATTCCAGGGTACTTGACCAGTAACCATTTAAGATACTTTCTTTTGAAGCAAAATATTCGAAACCATAAAAGTTTAGTATAATATTGAATGTGGAATTCAATAAGAAGATAACCTAATAAATATTATAAAAACATAATAAATATAACCAATATAATTAATATAATAAATATGGTAAATTTTTATTTTATAATAATTTAAACATACACAGATATGTTGTAAGTAGGAACGGTATTTAGGTGGATTTTGAAATTCTTAATAAAATTAGAATTTAAGGTAGAATTTTATATAACCTAAAATCCTACCACTTAAATTCCGGATTTACTTACAACGTATATAAAACACTTACAGTATACAAAATAAAAGGCTTAGGAATAGCTTTAACAGGATCTAGAGTGAGTTTAATACATTCACAATTTGGATTGTATCCTTCACGAAATTTAATGTTTTTACTTTTTTCTACAGATTCGATTATTTCATCTATTTCTTTTGAATATTCTAAATGGTTGCGAGCTGTTTCAAGGCTAATAGAAAAAAACCCCCAAGATAACCTAGAAAAATAAGGAAATTATTAGTAAGGCTCGGGTACGGACACGGGCATTATGTTTTAATATTTGGAACTTAATTGCTTCCGACACTGCAACACGTGACCTTATCTTCTTATCGGCACCGCAATGATCGACATAACTTTGAGCTTAGCAATAACTAACCAACCTTTTTTTATTTTGATTCTATAGAGCGTATCAAATTTGGTTGGGTGGTTCCCAAGCTATTTTCACACAAAATTTTGCCGCTACTATTGTTTTGATAGGAAGATAACTCAGCAACAAACTAACCAAATTTGATGGACTTTTTTTTTATTTTGATTTTACAATATAGTAAAATAAAATTAAAAAAAAATTATCGAATTTGGTTGAATGATTACCGGGTTATCTTCGTTCAAAGATTAAAATGCCTATCAAAATAATAGCGCGGAAGATTTTTTAAAACCTTTGAATGAAGTTAATCCACAAAATATGTAGAATTAAAATAAAAATGGTTATCGAATTTGGTTTGGTATTTGCCGAGTTATCTTTGCTTAAAGATCATTGCGATGCTGATAAGACAAGATCACGTGTTGCGGTGTTTGTAGCAATTCCCTTGAATTATGATTGGTAATTTTAAAATCACATGATTGGTCAATTTAAATCATATAAATTCTTTTTGTTTAACTATTCCTATACAATAATAAAAAATTTTGGTGTTATGCAATTTTTAAATATTTTCTAAGCAATCTTTTAAGTTACATGTGAAGCATAAAATAAAAATAAAAATTGACGATGTAGAAAAAAAAATTGCATAGAGTACCAAAGTTTTTTTTTTAGAATATTTGAAAGAAAGATTCATTGTTATACCTTTGATACATACCATTCAGCAAAGTTATCCCTGTAAATTTGATTAATGGTAGATTTTTTATGACCAATATTAAACCAACCTTCGAGCCAGTCTTCGAATTTATCGATAGTACAGAAACAATATTTATAAAGTTCAATTCTCGTCTGTTTCGAAGGTATAACAGGGGGCAAATGGCTTTGAAATCTTGACTTGGTCATTTGGAAGTATAGTAAAAATACCAACTCAACTCCAAGCCAATAATGCAGAAAACCAGACCAAGAAGGGTTCAAAATTTCGCTGGAGAAGGTGTAGGGGAGTAACTCATCAAGTAAAGATTTCCTTTGAGTTACATAAAAAACGTAATAAATAAATGATATAATGGGGATAGGAAAAGAATAAACCCAAGCGAAACTTCGAACACAAATACGCATTATCAAATTATCCCTAATCATTTTAAATCAAGCGTCTAAAAAAAAAAGAACTTGAGTGTCTTATGAGTGAGAGAAATATTGAGGAAGTTATTAAAAATGAAAGGGATAGTGGAAGAAGATGAACAGACACTCTGATATTTGGAGCTAAGTAGAGATCAAGAGACTTCAACTCCAGCTGCACTCTGGTTTTTTTTTTTTGTTGCTTTTTGAATCGAATTCTGTGAAACGTTAATGTGGCATTAGCTTAATTTGATTGCATAATTCTATGGCTTGATACGTTGTTCAGATGTTTCAGGGTTACTACAGGGATATTACTTAAATACTGATACATTTTGATGGCTAATATAATTTATACTACAAAAACAGAACACATGAGATCACACATCGACATTTACGTTTCTTTTTTTGGGGGAGGTTTTTAACAGTTATTCTTATACATAAAATATTTATCAATAAAAAATTGATAAGAATTGATAAGAATTTAAGGTAGAAAAAAAAAAACTATTATGTTAACGGATCTCTTAATAATTAACCTCTAGTTGTTTAGTTGCACAGAACTGATATCATGATCTGCAATATACTAAGAGGTTATTCTAAAACCAATTTGAATATGTAGCCTAGGCTAGAGATTGTACCCGAGTAGACATTTTTATAATAGATTACCCGGATATTATTAAATTATCCGGTTATTTGGGTAGAAATTTTTTGACGGGTACGAGGCTTTAAAAGGCGATTGCAGATTGTGTGCCAAATAACAACACAGTCAATGATTGGTGTAAATTTCGTACTATAGAATTAAAAAGAATTTTCCAATTGAAAAATTTTCACCATAAAGAGAGATGATCTACATTACACGAATTTGAAAAATCCCTGACTACACAAAGTTATATTAGCGTTTATATAAAAGCGTCTTACTTTTTTTTTTGCTATGAGCATACGTATATGTAGATTGAAAAAAAAAAACGAACCACCACGTTTTGTGAACATCTGAACATCTTGACCATAGACTGCGAATATTAATAAAATTTGGTTGGTTTATTCTGTAATTGTCAACATATAAAATTTAATTTTAGCCAATGAGAACATAAACTTGTAAATAATCGAACCTTTTTGCCACTTTTATCAGTTAGATATATTGTTGAATATTCACATGAAAACGGTTAATTATTCGCACATACTAACTCGTCTTAAAAAAAACTTTCAAGATCATTATCTCATTGAATTTCCAAATCAAGTTAAATTCACTTTTTAAGAGTCTTTTAAAAGTTTGACAACAAAAGAACATTGTATTATTACTTTTTAGGAATTCATTTGATTCAAATCATATCGATATTCCTTATTTAATCATTAAAACAAATGAAGTATCTCATTATTTTAAGCCGTGAGTTATGCCTGATCGCATCAATATTGATGTTGTGATTTTTTTTCAACCGTATTATTTATTTATTTATTCATTTATTATTTATCTATGATTTTAACTCATTTAAAAACGATAAAAACGATAGTATATCTCATATAATTAATTGACAGAATTATTCGGTATTGTTCGCCACATGGATTGATAAAACCCTTACGTAACAAATTTTACGTAATAAATTAAAAAAATGTTATTCTTAATAATAATGTTCTTGCTTTTATTCCTAAGTTAAATTATTTTTTAAAAAATTTGTAAATTTAAATTTAAAGTATTATATATTGTATAAGGTCAGACAAAGTTATTTTTTTGGTATCCATAACCTGATCGGGACAGATTTAAAAAAATTTTAATGTTTATTATTCGAATAGTTTTTTAAAAGGATTTTATAATTTTTTGCATATGCAATATAACACTTTACCTTTCGTGTTACTAAATTTGCAAGTATTAACTGTCACGGATCGTAATGAAATCGAATCAAAATGAAATGAGGGATTTCTATTTGACCTCTAAAATCCACTTATACTTGTTTATTATAAACTCTACCCCTAACCACTAATCCTAACCCTAAAAAAATGTACCTCAAAAATTTGTATTTTTCGGTGGCTTAATCCGTCACAATAACTGAGATGTACTGTAACACCGACTAATTCGACAGGTGCGAACGTTGTATAGAGAAAATAATTACTCAGGAGTAAAATACCTAATAAGTAATAACGTGATATTATTTATTTATTTTTAAAAAAACTTTGGTAACATGTTAGCACATATGTTTATTAGGTTTTAAATGAAGTTTTTACAGATTTCATTATGCAAATATATATATATAGAATCTAATCTAAATTGGATTTATATTTAGCTAGCCTAATCTTATGTGTTTGATTTTACCCAGTTGTTTCAATAATACCTAAGTATTGTTTGCTTGTACTGTTCTGTGCACAGTAATTATAGTTACTACTCATAATCAAAGTGTATTATTAAACTATTTATACTCTATTAAATATACAAAGTAGAATATGTATATTTATAAAGTTAATTTTTTTACATCCTATTAGAAATGTTATAAATTTATTTGTTTTATTTATAATTTTATTTCAATATTAAAATGATCTTTAATGGTCTGTTTTTAGTTGATAAAAATTGGTTAAACTTATTTGTTCTATATTACAATAGTTTAATTATATATATATTAAAAAGTATAACTAGTTATATGTATAATTTTTAATTGTTTAATTAAGTAGTCTGTTAATGGTTTTATATTATATAATTGTTATACTTATTTATTTTTTTTAATGTTAAGATAAGTATTTGCAATCTAAAATTTTATTAATACAGTAGTATATATTAGCTAACATCTGTTATATAACAAACACAGAAGCAATCATGAAAAGAGTATTCAACTAGTCACTTATATAACTTTAGTTGTTGTTTAATTTAAGTAGTTTATCTGAAGATTTATACTAGTTGCTATATCTAGAACTCATTTATAAGTTTTTTATTTAAACATTTTGATTTTATATTTACTCTATACTATTAATAATTTTAGTAAACTAGTGAAAATATATTATAATCACTAAGTCATATTAAATTTTATATTAAATCTACTGTAACTTTCTGTATTTCATACTTATAGCTAACTTAGTATTAATTTGGTTTAAACCAGCACTTGCAGTCAGAGCTAATTATTAAACTGTTATATTCTTATAAAATTTATTTAAATCTCAATATCTATTTTTTTAATGTTTTCTTTATTATTTTCTACTAATTACAATTAAAAACTAATAAAATTCTAATTTAGATAGTTCAATATAGTATATTTTAGTATTCTTTTTCTTTAATAATTCTAGAAACCTAATTGATTATATGCTCTTTTATACATTTTGACATCTAATTTATCTGTCTATTTCTACTAAAGATGTTTTATAGTTTTCTATTAGTCCAATAGTACTGTCAAAAATTTGTGTTTCTTCTTAGTTAAAATTTTCAAATAGGCTTCTAATTTCTCAGTTTCTTTATTTTTTGTACCTAGTGGTCTTATCATAGGTTTGCATTAAAATCTTATACAATATTAGTTATAATATTTCTTTATATATATATAATATTACATTTTTGTATAAATATTTTAAGCTTTTATTTAAAATAATATAACTAAAGATTATAAATATACTAATCTAACTAATTGACAAAATCAGTTATTATAACACAGATATAATTTTCAAAATTCATTATTTATGAGATTTAAATTCTAGATTTGCCATTTAGGTTTGCCAACCTATTCATTTTACTAAGTTATTACATCTCAATTGTTATACTTAAAACTTAATTAAAAAACATTTATTTAAAATTTTTATATTTTTATATTTTAAAATAACTAAATAAGAATTAATAAATTTTTTTTTATATATTTTATTTAAAATAAATTTATTTTTAAAATAAACTTTTTAAAGTTATTTGTATTTTATTTGCTTATAATTAAAATTTTAATAACATATTGTAATAATAATTATACTTGCAGTTATAGTTTATATATATATAAATATAATAGTTTTAATTTTATTATATATAGTTATTTAATTACTATATTGCTTACTTTTTTTTTTTTTTTTTTTTTTTTTTTTTATAGTTAAAGTCCCTATCTTGAAGATGCAATATTTTATTCAAGTTTTGTTAGAAAACAAGTGCCTTCAAGAGCTCCCTTACATTGAAGGTTACAACTAGTCACATGTGCACTTTTGGTGTCTAATTTAAGTAGTTTGCTTATATATTGCTATATAAGTTCTACACTAGTTGTTATACCTGCAAGCCAACTAGAAGTTTTGCCTATTTAAACCCTCTGTATATGCAATCCTTCTTGTATCATGAAAACATCTCAAGGTTACACCTATCCAAGTTCCCAATGCTTATCATTACTCTTAGAACTACATTATCTTTGATAGGAAACTTACTAGAGCCTTTATGTCTCACACATATAGACTTAGTTTTATGTAACATACTATAGTTATCTAATACTTGCAGTCACAGGAATTACCTGTTTAACTGCTATATTATACTATTTCTATCCTTGTAAAGTTCACTAGAACCCTAGTATCTATCTTTCTGGTATCTTCTTCATTATCCTTTACTAGTTGCAACTCAGAACCATTAGTCTCATTCCAGACTACCAATTCAGATGACCTAGTATGATATACTTATGTATTTTTTTTCTTTAGCAAATCCAATAGCCTGATTGGTTATGTGCTTCTCTACACATATTTGACATTCAGTTTTAATCTTCGGCTCCTATAAAGATGTTTTATGGGCTTCAACTAGTCTGATAATACTGTTAAATGTTCATGCTACTTATTTACTTAGGGATTTCCAAGTAGGTTTCCATTATCTCAGTTTCTTAGTTTTCTATACTCAATAATCTTATCATGAGTTTGCATCAAAGTCTTATATAACATTAGTAAACATTCCTCTATATATGTGTAACATTACACTTTGCATAGATGTCTAAGCTCCCAATGTCAGAAGACCTGACTTAGTGTATCTGAGTAACAGTCACATAAGGCCAATCGATCGATAAAAGACAGTTATTATAATGCAAATATAATTTCCAAATTTTATTATAAGTGGAATTTGAAACTTAGACCTGCCACTTGGAGGATAACAACCCAACCACTACATTAGGATCACTATCCTCTTTATATTGCTTACTTTTATCTTTATAAAAATTTTATTTTTAATATTAAGTATATATAATTTAAAATTTTATTAATAATATATATTAACTAACATCTGTTATATTCAGTTTAGGTCACAGATAAACTAGTCTGAGCTCTTATTCTTGCATGTAATTTTTATTTTGTTACAAACAACCTTAGTTTATTTTAGTACTTCTGTACTAAAATATACAGTTAAAATTATTAATAAAGATATGAGCAAGGCCTCATCTTAATACCAAAAAAAAAACTAACATCAGTTATATAATAAATATAGAGGTATAACAACCTAGTAAAGTAGATAGGTTGTTAACCCTTAAGTGGCAGATCTAAAGTTCAATTTCCATGAACAATGAATTTTGAAAATTATACCTGTGTTATGGTAACTGTCTCTTACTGATCGGTTGAGTTTTGGGCATCTGTAATCTTAGGTGCATCAAGTTGAACCCTACCTGATATTGGAACTTAGGGCATCTATATGAAATGTAATATTATACATACATAGAGGAATGTGAAAAACTGGTGTCGAATGAGACTTTAGTGCAAACTCATGATAAGATCACCAGGCATAAAAGACTAAAAAACTGAGAAGATAAAAATCCACTTAAAAATCCTGAGTAAAAAGGTAGCACAAACTTTTGATGATGCCATTGGACTGATAAAAGCCCATGAAACACCTTCATAGAAACTGTTGGATAAACTGAATAACAAGATATGTAGAGAAGCACATGACCAACTAAGCTGCCAGAATTGCTGAAGAAAAAAGATATATAAGTATATCATACTGGGCCATCTAAATTAAAAGTCTGAAAAGTTAGTTAGTTCCAAGTTGCAGCTAGTAGAAGATGATGAAGAAGAAGTCAGAAAGATAAATACCCAGAGTTTGAATGAACTTTACAAGAGTAATAATAGTTTAAGAGATAACTCTGACTGCAAATATTGGTCTTGACTATAGCATCAAACCAGGTTAGTGGTAAAAGTGAATATAACTCACTCTGATAGGTTTACCTCAAGGATAAAAATAGTCTAAGAATTATAGTCCTATGGTTAAAAGCGAATAGATCTGAGTCTGTGATCTAGTAAAATTAATACCAAAATCAGATCAGAGGGTTTAAATAAAACATCTAAGCAGGGGTGTTAGATACAACAACTAATAGGGAACCTTTAGGCAAACTTCTTAAATAGGTATTATAAAAAAGTTACACATGTAGCCAGTTGTACACTTGTCTGATAGTTTATTATAGATATGTCTATATAAAACATGTACCTGATATATATAAGTATTAATAAAAAGCTATGACTAAAAAAGTCATCTTAATACTGAAAAATATATATATATATATATATAATAAATACAAAGAAATATACAACTAGCTACTTGTATAATTTTAGTTATTGTTTAATTTAAGTAGTTTGCTCAAAGGTTCTACACTAGTTGCCATATCTAAAACCTATTTGTAGATTTTTTATTTAAACATTTTAAATCTTATATTTACTCTATTCTATTAACAATCTTAATAAATTAAAGAAGATATATTATAGTTACTAATTTCTATTTAACTTTGTACTAAACTTACCAAAAATCTTTTATATTTTATACTTATAAATCATTTTGGCCTAAATCAGTACTTGTAATTAAAACTAATCATTAAACTATTATATTTTTGTAAAATTTATCCAAACCTAGTATTTATCTTTCTGATATTTTTTATATTGTCTTCTACTAACTGCTACTTAGAACTAACAGAACTTTCAAATTTCTATTCTAAATAACTTAATATAGTATACCTTAGCATTTTTTTTTTAATAATTCTAGTAATCTGATTAATTATATGCTTCTCTATATATTTTGTTATTTAGTTTATTTTTTATTTTTTTGATATTAAAATGAAGTTTTGTTCATATCTTTATTAGTAATTTTAGTTATACATATTAATATACTATATATTAAAGATATACTAAGATTATAAAATACAAAATAAAAACTATATGCAAGAATTAAAGCTCAGATAACTTTATCTGCAATCTAAACTGACTAAAATAGTCAAGACTTATTTAGATTTGTAGTATTAAAATATAAATATAAAATATGCTATGATTAATTCAGAATGTTGACTATATATTAATTTTTCTAATAACCTGTTCAATTGGTAGACAAATATTAGGATATAAATATAATTAATTTGTTATTCTACATAAATATAAGTATATAAAGTTTGTATATAATCTTTTGTGATATTTAGTTTGTTGTATTCATTATAAAATATTATGATTATTAAAAATTTGAAAAGATATAATAATATTACTTTTTTTAGTTAAAGAAATCAATACAATAAGGTTTTCATATTTGATTGTAAATTTGGTTATTAATATCAAGAAATGTTTAAATAATAGTTTGTAAGACTATTTTAGTAGATATGTTATAGTTATGAATTGTTTTAATTAAGGCTTATATATAAGGCCTTTAAAAGTAAGATCAAGATAAAAAGAGTTTGCTTAAAATAGTATTTAGTCAAATAAGAAATGATTTTAAATTTTATAAATAAGTTTATATAGCTGACTAGTAGGTAAATTAAGATTTGTTTTAGATAAAATATGCTAAATTAATAAGTTAATAATGTTTGTAATAAGAGAAGAGTTAGAACAAGTTAGTTAGTATAAATAGAAGTTAGAAAGATTATATTAAAAGCAGTTGGCATAGTTGAATAGATATTGTAAAGAGAAAAGTATATTGGTAGTTTATTTAATAGAACTTTAACTTTAAAGACTTTGAATTAATTAAGTTTAAAACTAATAAAATTAGATAAAGGTTTTTGGTTATAATTAAAATATAGTTATGTAGATTTTTAATCAATATAGTAATTAATATAGGCCTATTCATTGGTTCTTTTTTGTAAAGATCATATTGCCAATATGTAAATTTTGCAGATATTTTAATAAAATGTTTAGCAAAAAGCTCAATAGGATTTATTTTTATTATAAAATATAAAAAGAATTGTAAATATTTGTATATTAAAAGATTAAAGACAGAAAAAGTATGTTGTTTAGCTAGAAAATTAGCTATATTATTAAAGGTATTGTTTATATAAGTCTAAACTTTATAAAAATTGATATTTAAGTTAAAGGATTTAATAATATTAAGAAAAATATACTATAAAGGCTATGCATTAAATTTAAAGAATTTATTAAGTTTGTTAAGTAGAGAGTTTGTAAAACTTTAAAATAACTAATTGTAAATTAATATAAATTTAAAGTGTTATATTACAAAATATAGTTGAGATTGCTAATAAAATAAAAAAGAACTTCATCTTATAAGCTAATGATCAAAGATTGTTATTCAGTTTATTTATCTATCCTTTTAAAAATGTTTTATAGGTTTTCATTAGTTCAACAATATTATTAAAAGTTCATACTATTTTTTTATTTAGAATTTTCAAATAGGTTTTTAACTTTTAGTTTCTTCACTTTCTGTATTCATTTTAATAAAATTTATTTAAACTATAATATTTTTTTTTTATTAAATTTTTTACTTATTATTTGATTAGATTTTTATTTTATAAAAAAAATGTTTGCTTATATCTTTATTAATTTATTAAAAAAAACTTTTTTAAACTTTCTTTAAATATAAATTATAAACTTATTTTAATTACAAATATATTATAAAAATAAAGTATAAGCAATAAATATATTTTATCTAATTTATTTGTAACCTAAATCTATTATATAGTTAAACTAAATTTAGTAATATAAAATTTTATTTATAAAATAGTTATATAATACTCAATATATAGATTAACATTAATAAAATAAAACAAATCTATTTAATAATTTTGTTTTATTTTTATTAATATTATTTTATATATATAGCTTAAAACCTAATTTTATAAAATACATATTTTAGTAATAAGCAGTTATTGTTTTTGTATAAAGTAATTAGATTAACTGCATAGTTAGCAGATTATATAATATAGATTATAATATTAATTAAAATAGTTATATAATCTTATATAAGTTATTAATCTGTTTGTATTTAATAAAATATTATATATATTTTTTTCACTTAGATAACTATACTGATAGCTTTTTATTAAGAAAAATATTAATATTTTGGCAAATAATACAAGCTTAATTTTCATGTTCTAACTTTTCTAATTTCTTCTAAGAATACTTAAAAGTGACCTATTATATTAAACAGTAACAAGTTATCATCTAGAAAGTTATTTCTGAACATTGCTTTACAATAAAGAATTACTAATCTGATAACACTTTCTTATAAAAAAGTAAAAGAAACAAAAAAAACTAATCTAAACTGAACTAAAAAGATTACAAAAAATAAAAATAAAAATATTAAAGAGCATATTTCTTTATAACTGTTTTAATAAGATTACTAATACTTTAATTTGTATTAAGAATAAGTGTAGATTCCATAGCTTAGCGGTTAAGCTTTCATATCCTTCACAGTCAAGGTCAACAGTTTAAGTCTGGCTGAAGGCAAAATTGAAAGATTTTAGCTTCTGTAACCTAATAAGGAGCCTGTAATTGAACATAAAGCCCTGTGGTTAAAAGTCCAAGTGCAGTACAATGATGGAAATAGAAATTCCTAAAAGGAGACCCAATCATAGAGTGGAGACACTATGTATAACAAGCAGTTGTTACAGAAGGTTACAGTTATGGAAGAATTACACATATAAGTCCTTTAGGCTAGGGCAACACCAACATCCTTATACCTTCCAATATAGGCAGTACCAATATCTCTGCACCTAACTTGTAAGGTACTTGCTTGGAAGGATAATCAATAAATTGTGCAAATAAGTCTTAATTGGGATCCAAGAAGAGGATTTGATTGGAAAAATAGTCTGACAAGTAACCAATACTGGAATGGTGAGAAAAGCAGTGAACACAAGGACAGACTGTAATAAAGGATTAGTCTAACCAAAAATTAAAAGCACCTCTGGCATAGCTGAATAATCTAATTATAGAAGAAAAGATCTTGGAAGTAGGTATATAACTTCCTTGTACAATATAAAAGTACCAAATTGGGTTCTAGTCATACCTATATAGAAGTCTATGATGAGCAAGACTAGGAATCAACCAACCAATATAAGATAAGATTTGCAAGGTAGTATAGCATCACTGGGGTCGAT
>CAJVQA010006038.1:0-15374 GCA_910591915.1 Cetraspora pellucida
GCCCAAGATCACTAAAAGTTTTACTAATGAAACCATAGCTCACTTATTAAGTAAAGCTGCCTAGCTAATAATTTTGGTCCAAAATAGTTAACTTGTATTACTAAATGCTAACTAAATGCCGGGCTAAATCCGAGGTATTCTGACCTGGAATTTTGGAGATCCCTCTGTATGAGTAGGGATGGGTCCAGTTACAGTCATAACTGTTTAGCCACGGTCATTAACCATAACCGATAATGACCGGTCAGAGCGGCTTAGCCGACCGGTTGACTGGTGCTATATTCTTAATAAAAATAATAGATGCTTTAATTATCGTATAATTAGACATGAAATACATATCAGCAACACCATCTGATCGTCTGATCGATAGAAAATCCATTATCCATAATTCCAGTCAAAATTTGCAGATCATTGACTGGATTTAAAATTGATGACCAGGGTAAAAATCGCCATCCAAAAAAGTTTCGATCATCATGTGATAAATATATCGAAATACGAACAAAAAAATTTAAACTAACAAAATAATAACTATAATAAATTAATCATTTTATTTATTCCATATAACTCAATAAACATAATATTTATTACAGTCAGAAAGTATTATGATTATAGGTTTTCTAAGTATTTGGAATAGCCGCAACAAAATTTTCACTAACTTTGAACATCCACATGACCAAATTCAATGAATTTGTTTATTTGAATTCTATTGACTTGTAGAATTCCAATAAAAAAAATTATCGAATTCGATCAGGTGATTACCGAGATACCTTTGAAAAAAATTTCGACGTGGTTATTATTTTAATAAACATTTATATTTTTTTAAAAAAACTTTGATCGAAGGAATCTCGATGAGCACCTGACCAAATTCGATGATTTTTATTTTTTTTTTTTTTTGAATTCTACAGACTCGTAAAATTCTAATTAAAAAAAATTTATTGAATTTGGTCGGTTAGTTGTCAAGATACCTTCGGTCAACGTTTTTGAAAAAATAAAAACGTCTATCAAAATAATATCAGCGAATTTTCGCTAACTTTGATTGAAGCTATCTCGATAACCACATAACCAAATTCAATGAATTTTTTTTATTTGAATTTTATTGGCTTGTAGAATTCTAATAAAAAAAATTATTAGGCGGTTATCAAGATACCTTCGATCAAAGTTAGAAAAAATTTTGCTGCAGCTAACATTTTAATAGACGTTTATATTTTTTTTAAAAAAAACTTTGATTTAAGGTATCTCGACGACCATCTGACCAAATTCGTTGTTTTTTTTTTTTTTTTTTGAATTCTTTAGGCTCATAGAATTCTAATAAAAATTTTTTTTTATTGAATTTGGCTAGGTAGTTGTCGAGATACCTTCAGTCAAAGTTTTTCAAAAATAAAACGGTTCAAAATAATAACCGCGGCAAAATTTTCTCTAACTTTTGATTGAGGTATCTTGATGACCATAAGATCAAATTCAATGGATTTTTTTTATTTGAATTCTATTGACTTGTAGAATTCTAATAAAAAAATTTATCGGACAGTTATCATATACCTCCGATTAAAAAAAAACAATAATTGATCGGTTATTAGCTGGTTATTTGACCGGTTATTTGACCGGTTATTTGACCATATGACCGACTGCGAGCGACTGGTGTTACGTGACAAATCGAACATTATGCTTTTTGTGTAACCATATAGTAAATCATTTAGTCATTAGGAGTGATCTGCGTAATTACTTTATTAAAACTTCTGTAATGATTACTATACTTGTAAAGTCAAAACCTATGACTACATTTTTACGTAGAATAGCCTTTTTGCTTATTAGAGTCTAATAGGATTTCTATATAAAGGGTGATGGTCGCTAATAAAGGTAGAACTTTTGTGAAAAATATAACAATAGTACAAACTCCTTTCAGTAATTGTCTTCCTCTCGCGTAACTAACATTAAATAAGATCTCTTCTTCGCTAAACTATTTTGTACAAAGAATCTTTTGGGCTCTATAGTATTAATAAATAAATATCGCTCTTATCATTTTAATACTTACGGTACTGAGATAGATTGGCTAATATCACGAATTGCTCTCCCCCACCGTAACACTGGTCATTAGCCGGTAACCGATAATAACCGATCGATGACCGACTGGACCCATCCCTATGTATGAGTTCGCTCTCTCGGGTATGTCGATCTTTTACCTAAGATGGGTTTCCCGGTATTATACGTCGTATATCGGGTCTTTAAGGGATATCGGTTTTATAAGGTAATCGGTGGGATAAAAGGTATAATTAGTATAGAATAATAAGCATAAGTAATATACCACGGATAAGATGTATAATGTGTACTATGTAAAAGAAAGTATATAATAAAGGCTTCAAGCCTATGAAGAAGACATGAGTAGTTCGCGCTTGTAATGAAGTTTGACCTTAATAATAACCTGCCTTCGCTACATTGTAAAACATACGATCATAAACGGACCACTCGCCAAATCTAACCGCCTCTTATCGACTAAGCCGTTCGTAGATTACACGACATATCCGATTGAGAAGCGATTGACTCGCCGTTTCGCCCGTGTCACTAGTAATGTGCAAATCCCAATTTTTTCACATTTCGCGCATGATGCGCATGAAATGCACATGGGAATTTTTCAGAAACTTTTGAATTTTCAGAATATTTTGGAATCTATTAAAATTTCGGGCTCATATTTTAGTGGCTTTTTGATAAATATGTAAATTTTATTCATATGTATTTAAATATATATAATTGTAATGATAAACAAATGTAAGCATCAATAAATAAGTTAATAAATATAGAATTTCACAGCAATCTACCATTTTAATAAATCCGTGCATAAAAATTAGATAATCTACCAGCATTATATTGCTTTGCTGGCATTATAAGTATATATAAAAATCATGCGCATGATTCTATAATTTCATGAGCATGATGCATTTAATTTGAGTGTATCAATATCAAAATTTCATAAGCACACCGTATTAATTTGAAGCCATAGTGCAGCTTGCTGAACGTGATCTACTACTATCTTTGACGTTTTTCGTATGTTTGTGAAAGTTTAGTATTTATAGAGAATTTTGCCGTTTTCAGATGATCTGACTAATTCTACATTGTATAACTAAATAATCCATTATTTGCAAGCTTTCTGGGTTTCATTTTCTAACATATACCTCAATTTGTACCTCAATTGGATGAGAATTTCATTTTCATATACAGTATATACAATTTACATTAATTAATATGTAAAAAAAAACGAAATAGATTAAACAAGAGTGATGTAACAAGTAAACCTATAAAAGGACCATAAGAATTTATATAATTTAATTTATTAATGTATTAGAAAGAAAAAATTTATTACTAAAACATATTATAATATATTTATAATACATTATAAGATATTATAATATATTATGATATCAATAACATGTTTAGAAGGAAGGATTTAAATTAAAGGATAATAAAGAGCAATTTAAAAATTATTAAGACCAAATAATAAGAAGAAACTAATACAAATAAATAACCAAGAATTAAAGTAATCAACAGATAATGTAGCAGAAGATTTTATAGAATTTGGAGAATTACTAGAACTACTACTACTACTACTACTAGTACTAGAACTAGATTTATCAGAAGGAGAAGAAGCTTTAGTTGGAACAGGTTGAGAAGGAGAAGGGGTAGTAGTAGTTAAAGGTTTACTTTCGTTATAATATAAACCAGGGTAACCTAAACAATCGGCAACAGGTCTAATAATACGTTTAGCTTTTACAAGAATATCAACAACTTGTGGAGCTTGAGCCGCAGTTACTGAGAATAAGTCATGTTCAAGGGAAATATGACCAGTAGTGGAAGATTCATTCATCCAACTAGAGAAATTTGAAGTAATCCATGAAGTTTGAAAACCTGTATCATTGAAATGCCAATCATTTGAATCTTTATCCCATATAACAATTTTATAACCGAGTTGAGCGCATATATCACGTATACGATCATCATAATCACCAAATGGTGGACGCATGTATATTGGTCTGACACCAGTTACATTTTTTATAATTTCTGCAGTCCATTCTAATTCTGAAATAACCTGTTCAGTAGATTGGGTAGTAAGGTATGAATGAGACCATGTATGAACACCGATTTGATGACCTTGAAAACAATTTAATAAAATTTAGTAAAAGTTAGTAAAAGTAGTAATTAATTAAGCGGCATAATTAATTAATTAATTAAGCAACAGTGGTAATTAGCAATAAATAAATATTTTTACCTTCTTGAAAAGCTCTTAATAAGATAGCATTATTTGAGACTATTCGAGAGCCAACAACGAAGAAAGTGATTTTTAGATTTTGAGCTTTGAGAAGGTCAAGAATGGCAATTGTATCATTACTGAATTAAAAAAGAAAAATTAATATGAAATAAATAAATAAATTAATTTATTCATTTATAAGATATGATAAGTAAATATCGTAGTTTAAAGTTTGAACAAGTCTAGAATTGCAATTTCAAAGATATATGAAATTGTATTTAAACAAATAAAATTAGCAATTAAATTTACATGCATTATTAACTGCTAAATAAATTTTTTTTTTACAATTCTAGACCAGAGTCAACTTTAAATGATTATAATAGTATATATATGATATTTACGTTGGACCATCATCAAAACTAAGACCCCAATCTATAAAATTATATATATATTAAAAATATATACAAAAATTTAATGTAATATAAAAGTGACAAATTTTTTACTTACCATTCACAGTTGGGCAATAGAAAATATCAGCTGGGCGAGTACATTTAGAGCAAGGCCAGTAACAAGATGTATCTGTAGCAGGGCAAGTACCATTTGCAATATTGCCTAAAAGGTTAAGAGAAGCATTGTTAACCTTTGCCAAATTTACGCGAGCAGTAAAATCAGGTCTGATTGGTGGTGGAAGATCAAGTGCTGGCCAACCCATAAGATCACTTGTCGAAAATTGAAAGGATAGGCAAAAAATTGCCAGGAATAAAAGATTTATGTTTAGAATAAATTTCATTTTTCTATTAAACTAATAAAAATGATAAACTAAATGTGAATAGAATGAGAATGAAATGTGAATGTAATGTGAATGGAATGAGAATGGAATGAGATGAATGAAAAAACGAAGAAATTTTAAGAGTTTTATAATTAAATAAATATATATTTAAAAGAATGATAATTTTTTATTTTCTGAGTTCATAATTCAATATTTACTCAGGAATAAAAAAAAAATTAGGAATTGTTTAGAAATTTTGTTATTTCCAACAATTCGATCTAATAAACTAATTTTTTTTCAAGACAGAGAAGGGCTACCAATAAATTTAAAAAACGCACATAGGCAGTGAATTTTATATTTAATCTTATGCTAAACATGGATCCGAGAAACATTAATAAATTAATCGTAATTTGTGGTTGTATTACAAACAATAACTGATATTATATTAATATTATGCATCGTTTTGACAAAAAATATTTAACCGCGAAGCACAAATGCAATATTCATATATTTGCTAGTTCTAATTTGTGTATAAGACTCTTGTGACATAATGATCAACTATTTTGAGGCATAAACAACTTTCTTAGGTAATAATATTACTATGTTTATATTGAATTTTGTTATCAAATAATAATAAACCTGTGGAACTTTTAAATTTAAATTTAGATTTTTTATTTTTTTTTAACGAGTGGCGAAGAATTAAACAATAAAATTTTTGATTGAGTCAAGTTTTCAAATAATTATTTATCTATATCAGGCTATGTAAGAATTCTGATATGTAGTCTTTTTGACTGCATGGAATTACAACTTTAAGCAAAAGGTAATCTTAAACGCATTTACATATTTGCAGATAGATTCACATTTTCGGAAATTTATTCATATGAATCGCTAAACTAAATTTGTGAAAACGTATTTTAACATATGCAATCAACACAAATATGATGAATTAGTATGGATAATTGTATTATATAATAACATATAATTTTATTTCTAAAGTAGATTCTTAATAGCGCTGCATGAAAGATACGTTGAAAATAAAGTTGCATACGTGCATATGTAAGTACCGGATATTCTTAAGTTCTTTGTTTGATAGATAAATATAAATTAGTAAAGGTATGCTGAGTTTTCATTGTTTCTATAAAAATATGAAGTAAGTTTTAAGCAAACGTTAAAGAATTTTATTTAGAATTAGATATTTAGTATTAAAATCTTTAAATTAGTTCTATGTTCTCTACATCTGTTCTTCGGTTACTGATTTTATTATTATAATATATAACAAGTGTATGTTTATATACACAATATTACGGACAATCCGATCGAATTCCTTCAATATATTATAAACAACACCAAAAAAAGAACCTTATGACCTTATTATATCTAAAGGCTGTTATAGTATTATTTTCTCTATGACAATGAAATTTTGAAAAACCAGTACCGGTGCGTATAAATTAATATTTAGTGCACAAATTTAATATAAATTTTATTAATTTATATACGCAAATAGCAACAAAGAATTTCATTGTTTCATTAATTGAAGGTTACTCAAAATTTAGCCGATCGATCATGTAAATACTTATTGTTTTATTATCTTTGGTAAGATCTTAAATAATCTGACAAAGGTTTTTATTCAAATACCGTATTATCTAAATTTATAAAATGTTACGTATAAACGTCAATAATTATTAATCCAAAGGAATACTTAAACGGTATTCAAAACATAAATTATGTCTAGATTACACAAAGAAAGATTACTAGACTTAAGGTTAGCCTGTCTTGCGAATTACATCTTAACATCTAAAGACGTTGTGTTTGAGAATAGTTGAAATTACTTTGAGCGATATCTTAAAAAAAAAAAAAAAATCTGAATTACATTAATTAAATCATTAAATTAAATAGATTTGATAATCGTGTAGCATGTTTATATTTTTGTTAATAGTTTCAGACAGTTTTAATTGCATATGAAACCAAAAATCTAGAAATAATAATTATTTTTAATTGGTTTTCAAACCAGAATTCTAGAAACATGTAGTGTAATTATTCTTTTAAAAATTAAACTCTTGCACTTTATCAATGGTAAACATTACACAAATATATCTGCGTAATTATTGTCCGAAAGATATTAAATTATTCAGTGATACAAAAGTTACATTTTTATGTATTAATAGTTACATTTAATTTGTCTAATAGTCAATCCATATTTCAACACCGAAAAAAATATGACTTTGAAAACGCCTATCTCCCGTTAATGCATTTATATTTGTATTGTAGTGTAATACAACTTATTCATATGTCTTAGATAATACTGTATATAGTAGTAATCAATATATGTTAAACTCCAGGCACAAAATAATTTAGTTTTACGACCTCTAGTGAGAAAATAATTATTTATGCGAATGATGTACTCCCAAAATGGAAACTTAAAAATAATGTGGAGTTATGAACTTTGAACGTTATGATTAGAGACTATCTACCGTACAGCGTGGACAGATTAATTGCCGGTTAATAAACATGGATTAATTGCACTTAATTTATAAAATATTACTGCAGCACTCATATAGTGCAATTTATACCCCCCTGCGCTGACCATAGTATCCCTCCGACTATAATATCTTTATATACAGCTTTAATTGTAAAGTACCCTGAGTATTTTTGTCCACACCGTACGGTACTACTGGAATAAGTCATTAATTTCAATGTGTAAGATTTCATTTCCGCTTTTTATAATTAATGCATCCAAGTAATATTAAACACTCATTTTCTTATATTTTTTTACTTTTCATTTATTTTATTGCTTCGTTCGCGAGTTAAATAATTGCGTTTTATGATTGGCTGTTGGGTTTGTATCACTCGCAATGTGACAGTTAATATCTAACTGCATATCAGTATCACTGTATTAGATGTTTTGGAAATTCTTACCCGACCTGATATGGATATTTATCGAATTATTAATTATTGCAAAATATAATTTTGTAACTGATTGATAGATAACCGCTTGAATAATGGGATGAAATTTTGTAACAAGAAAACGTATTTAAATAATGCTTTTTAATACAAGGAATTGAAGTGTTTATTGAAAAATTAATAACGAATGTATCTATTTCACAAATTATTAGTTAAGGCTAGTGCTAAATTGCGCATCGGTGTATGGCGTATGGTGTATGCTATTCTCTCTCATCAGTTCATCCGTTCAAATTTATTCATCATGATGTATAAATAATTGATAAATTGTATGAATAATTGTACAACGTAATGATTGCACTCATAAGCGACCCATTATTGACATTAGTATCAGTTATTGTAGCTTCCAAGTAAGGCCTTTTAAGTTGAAATTTCGGGTAACGTTTTTTTTCGCATTTCCACGGGAGGGGGAGAAAATTAAAAATTAAACATAGTGTACTGAACAATCCCGAATTCTGGAGACCACGCTGGCTATTACATTAACCAATCAGTCACTTTTATTTTTTTAATTTAGCTTAGGAGACAGAGGGGGGAATAACATTAAACGAAAATTCGGTCTAAATTTCAAAAAAGGATATGTGCGTAAATCTTCTGATATTTAAAGTGATATTCAAAAAATTATTACTAAATTTAAAAGACTTAATAAAACTAGAAAACGGAAACCGTTATAAGTCCGAAGCAAATCACATGAGATTTGTTGTGTTACACGAATATGCAAGTGGAGACAGACGGAAAATTCAAAGTTACGTTTTTAATATTTTTATTATTAATGCATTAATAATGATACTTTTGGTGCATCAAAAACGTAACTTTTGTATCACTTTGCATAGAAATTGACAACCATCCAAAGTTATGCTATACGTAGTCACTAAAAATTTATTAATAGAATGGCATAAATACTCATTAAAAAAAACTATTGTAAAATTAGGACATAGTGAAAGTGAAATGAATCGAATCAAAATTATTCAATATGCGAGCAAATTCTTTATATGAACGAAACTTTTATTCTTATGTTATAATTCTATTATATTCTCAGCCGTCATAATCGTTATTAAAAACGCACCATATCTATTCTGATTAATATAATCAACAATATAACCCTGCTCATGCATATTTATCAATTTTCCATAATCTATTTTTAACTATTCTAGTTCAGATATACATTATATGGGGGTGAGTCAACAGAATCCAGACAAATTGTTTTTATTGAAATTTTTCTTAAACTTTAAACTTAAATATCTTAACCAAAACTTAATCAATATTGATGATTTAGTATTTATTTTAATTCTACAAATTTGTAGAATTAAAATAAATACTAAATTATCAAAAATTAATTAAGTTTTAAGTGAGATATTTAAGTTTAAAGTTTAAGAAAAATTTCAATAAAAACAATTTGTCTGGATTCTGTTGACTCACCCCCATATATCAGTATTAAGCTTATTTTTAAACCGATATATATAAAAGTTGACTAGTTCCAGCATTGCTGACATATTATACAACTCACAAATTGTTACGAAATAATGCGCTGGGTGTAATTTAAAATTTTGTCTAAATCTTAATTCGGGCCATGATTCTAAATAAAGCCATGTGCATTATTTTGCAGGGATACTTATTTGTGCCTGTAACACAAACACACAAGGTAAAATTTAGAATACGTACGTACGTTAGGAGGAATATAGAAATATCTTTTCGCTTCTTATACATAGTGTATCATATTTTGTTATTTAAAACCCAAATCCGCATAAATTTCGACCCCAATTACATCATAAATAAAATTTTGCTTCTTACGTTTTCGGTCAGTCGATTTAAATATATAGCTTCTGAGTGTTTTCACTTTCTCTTTTTTCTATTTGCACAAGCTCAGATTCTATATCGGACTGACTCATTATTGGTTATTCCCTTTTTATGAGTTTGTAATATCGAAAAAAATAGATAAGGCCAGGGGTACTGCCATTACTCATGTGAAATATGTCAATTAAAAAATGTAAAATTATGTTTCTGATTAGCCAATATGTGTGTAAGGAAAATAGAGAAAACAAGAATTTAATCTCCAATGAGTTTGTCTGATAATTATAGCCACATCATCCAATCTACAGAAAAAGGCCATTTAATCATTTGAATTTTTCTTGGATCCCTCCATAGAGGTTTTTTAGTTTAGCCAGACATACATAGTAAAGATCATCGAGTATCAGAGAAAATATAAATACGTACTGTACATGCATAATTAAATTTAATTATGCATTACTAAGTTTCCAAGAACGTCTTGATTTAGGATCACACTTTATCATGGATGAAAGTGTTGAATTTGAATCGTATTTAGAGTCCGCTAAAAATCGAAATCCATTTGCACAATATAGACTTAAATGGCTCTCCAAAAACAGCATAGGCACAGTTAAGGATGAAAAAGAAGTATTCGAATGGTATTTGAAATCTGCTGAATGTGGCAATTCTCAAGGACAATTTAACCTTGGAGTTTGCTATGAATATGGCACAGGCACAAATATAAATAAAAATGAAGCATTCGAATGGTATTTGAAATCCGCTAAAGGTGGCAATTCGAACGGACAATGTAACCTTGGAGTTTGCTATGAAGATGGCACAGGCACAGATACAAATAAAAAAGATGCATTCGATTGGCATTTGAAATCTGCTGAAGGTGGTAATTCTCAAGGACAATGTAACCTTGGGATTTGCTATGAAGATGGTACAGGCACAGCTAAAGATGAAAAAAAGGCATTTGAATGGTATTTGAAATCTGCTAAAAGTGGCAATTCCCAAGGACAATGTAACCTTGGAATTTGCTATGAAGATGGTAAAGGCACAGATACAAATAAAAAAGAGGCATTCGAATGGTTTTTGAAATCTGCTGAAGGTGGTAATTCTCAAGGACAATGTAACCTTGGACATTGCTATGAAAATGGCACAGGCACAGCTAAGGATGAAAAAAAGGCATCTGAATGGTATTCTAAATCTGCTGAAGGTGGCAATTCTCAAGGACAATGTAAGCTTGCACGTTGCCATAAAAAAGGTATAGGCACGGCTAAAGATGAAAAAAAGGCATTTGACTGGTATTTGAAATCAGCTGAAGGTGGCAATTCTGTTGGACAATATAGCCTTGGACGCTGCTATATAAAAGGTATAGGCACAGCTAAGGATGAAAAAAAGGCGTTTGGATGGCTTTTAAGTTCTGCGGATGGTGGTAGTCCTAGTGGACAATATGAACTTGGATTATGTTATCGAAACGGTATCGGAACATTACCTAATCAAAAAAAGGCTATTGAATGGTTGCAAAAAGCAAGAATTAATTCTCAAAAAACAAACAATAATATAAATAATGATATTGATAATTTTCTAAAAAAATTATTATTAGAAAATAGTTTAATATCATGGATTCCATTTATTGAATTAGAATTTATAAAAAAAATTGGAAAAGGCGGGTTTGCAACAGTTTATCATGCTGCATGGACTCACAAACGAGATATAACTATAAATATAGTTAAACCTGTTGCACTGAAATTGTTTCGTGGAAACAATAATAGATGTAAGGAACTTGTGAAAGAGGTGGGTATTCGATACTTCAATATTTATTAAAGTTTAAAGTCAACTAATAATTTAGTTAATAAATATTTTTAAAGCTAAATGCATATTCTAATATTGGCTCTGAAAATCCAACGTTTTTACAATGTCATGGAGTATCGAGGGATGAAGGTACAGGCGATTATATGTTAGTGATGCAATATGCAAAAATGGGATCTTTACGTAAGAATCTTTACAAAGTTGCACAAATGGAATGGTCAAAAAAATTAGAATTGATCTTCAATTAATTCACTCGCATGATATTATTCATCGAGATTTACATAGTAGAAACATATTCCAGGACCATTTACATACTGCATATATTGGAGATTTAGGTTTTGCAACAGCAATAAATAAAACATTAGACACAGAATCTGGTGAAATTTATGGTGCAATACCTTATGTTGCGCCTGAAATTTTACAAGGAAAACCGCTTACTAAAGCATCTGACATTTATTCCTTTGGAATAATTATGTGGGAAATTTCTTCAGGGGAAATTGCATTTTCTAAATATGAAAGTAATGAAACAAGCTTAATTATAGAAATATGTAGTGGATTAAGACCTCATATTCTTGAAGGTACAGCGACGTGTTATTCAGAACTTTTAATGAAGTGTTGGGATAAAAATCCGGATAAGCGACCATCAGCTTCAGAAATTTATGAAATTATTACAAAATGGAAGAATGACTCTAAAATTTTGGTAGAATTTAGAAACTCTGATAATGAAATAATAATAGAAAATAATTGCTCTAGCGATATTAACAATAATGATAATAATTTTATCTATAGTAGCAAACTTATTAGTTGTATAAATCAACTACAAAAATGTGTTATATCAGATAATAATATTGATGTTGAAAATATAAAAATAGATATCGACACTACTGAATATATAGAAATGGATATTGACTCCAAAAAGAGAAAAATAGACATTGATCGTGAAAGTAGAAAAATAGTTATCGATTCTAAAAAGAGAAAAATGGATATTAATAGTGGCGATATAGAAGGATAAATATTCTACAGTATAAACATTTTATGTACCTATTTGTCATTATTATGATCCGTATTCAAATTTATTTCCGGAGCAAGGCAGAGGAACTTAAGTCCCGTCAATACAGCAATAGGTAAGAAAAATTACGTATGGGTCAACTCTCGCTTGGGTGCAATATGTAATTTCTAATAAGAACTATATCAGTAATTACTTTATATATAATTTCTATATAAAATTAAAGATGAATTTATTTGTGTTTAGTAATTGGATCAAATAACCCATCAATTTTATATATGTATTGAGTTTAGGCATGCTTTTCTTTGAAGTTACCAAAGAAAAATTCAAAGAGAAAAATAATACTAGTTTTACAAATTCAGAATAGAGCAGACAATAGGCAAGGAAAATTTTCTAGGTGGATTTCGAGAAGAATAGGATAATCTAAATTGTCACTATTATTTCGTCAACCATTATAATTATTTATTATCACTTGATATGCTATATCATTCTCTAGCATATAAAATGATGTCATTAAATTAACTGTCATTATTTGTAAACAAAGCAGTGCAGTATTTTGTTTCTATTTCAAACTAATGATACGTACAATTGGATCGTTTTACAATTTAGTATTATTTATAGTGCGCTTTTTTCCATGTAGTTTAACACATTAGTTGATAGCATTGTTCAGAGTGAAGTGGTGCTCCGGACCTCAACGAATCTGATTTCCTGCTTTTCAAAATTTGCTTATATGTATTTCATCATTTCGTTTTTATGAGAAAAGATTTGACAGAATCTTGAATTTTGATAAGTTTAATAAAACATACTTATATAATTAAAAATTCTAGTATTTATAATGCATTTCTGAAATCTGACAGGTTAGTCAAATTTATGCCTGACTCTATTACGCTGCATAAAAATTGACCCGATTATATGTATTATGACATTACAGCATTGGTTAAAATTATTACTAATTAAAAAAAGCAAAATTTTAAAAGATTTCCTTATTCAAAATCAATAACAAAATTTAACATTATAGTCAACTAAATATAATCGAAAACGCATAGTCAACTTTAATTTTTTTCTTTTAACCTGACACATAGTAATTTAACATCTACAAGAATTTCTTATATTTGAATTTGAAATATACCTAAATTTTCTCAGAACGATGACTTTTGTTAAGAATAGCACACGAATCAGAGTTCAGGTAAGGTGGAAGGTTTCCTGCTTTCACAAAGAAAATGAAAATACGGATTCTCAAACTTATTCCAGCCCAAAAAATAAAGACGTAAAAAGGTTCATAAATTAAGTTTAAATGTATCCAATAATCAATGTATAAACGTAATGGTCAAAAAAAACTGGGTCAAGTAATTTGCTAAACTGCATGAAAATCTTTATAAAAAAAGTTCAAACATTATATAGCATATATTAGATATTACAGTAGAAATTCGAATATTTCAGTATTATTTTTACTTGCAACAATTATAATATTAGAATTAATATTATAATATGCATAATGATGATCTCAAATGGGTCGTTCCTCAATCAGATACATCATGTAACCTACAAATTGATTTAGTTGAAAAGGACATATTAGATTTGATGAGTGGGAATATTTATGATTGTAGATATATGTTCAAAACCTTTGATAAAATCAACATATCTCAATTACAGGATATTTACAAAAGAATTGGTATTCCTTTCAAAGGAATCCAACTTATTACTGAATTATATACAAACCAACAAGCAAGAATAATTACTGCACATGATCTTACATCATCTGTTCATATCAAATCATATATTGAACAAGATGAAATTTTTTTTTTTTAAAAAAAAATTTATTATGATCTAATTCTTATTTACATATATAATAAATACAACAATTATTTACTCAAAATTATCTCTTCATCATTTGAGATTATTGTCAATATTTCATTTTCTTTAATAACTATATCTTCTATAGTTTTCATAAATGATATTGTTTGACATAACAAAAACTTCAAAACCTTTTAACATATTCTTAATAATATACAATAACTATACAACTTTAATAATATTAAAATTAATCTAACTAAATATGATCTCTTATATATTTCTCAAAACAAAAATAAACTAAATACTATTATATCAATCCTTTATTACAGCAACTAACTAATACCTTTATATAAATTATATAAAATCATATGATAATTTGGTATCTACTTTGATGAAAATAATTTAATTAAACTAATTTTTGAAATATTTTAAAACAAAATTAAAAGTTTTTTCTTATTAATTAAATATAAAAAAACTTATACCAAAACAAATCTTTATATTTTTTAATATAATATTATAACCATTTTTAGAATATCTTCTACAAATTTTATTTATATCCAAAATACAATAAAAAAACTCTTATAACTATTTTTAATTATAATAAAAAAAATATTTTATTTAATAAAAAATACATTTAATATTTTTTTTACAAATTTATTGTCTTTTAAACTTCTAATATTTTAATACTTAATTCAAAAAATTACAATATTAATAATTGAAAATATCTTCTATTTTATTCTATTTCTTAAATATATTGGTGAAATTAGAATTAAAAACTGACTTACTAAAATATAGTAATTACTTTTTCTTTTAAATATTCTTTCTAAATTTTTACTAAAAACTAAAAATTTCTTCATTTTTTAATTTTCATTTCTACATAATTTTAATATTTATTTTTTACTTAATAACTTATTTTTTTTTTTTTTTTTTTTTTTTTAAGTTAAAGTCCCTATCTTGGGAGTGGCGATGTTTTTATTCAAGTATATTAGGACACGGCATGCCACCAAGGGCTCACCTTACATTGGAGGTTACAACTAGCC
>CAJVQA010006039.1:0-15372 GCA_910591915.1 Cetraspora pellucida
CTGTTAAACATTTCAGAATACGTCACCTGACTGTAAGGTTCTGGGGTACCCTCTTGTTAACTACCTACCCACTCTACAAAACATTAACAAGGCTAGCCCTTGTAGAGTTCACCCAAACCTCAGCACCTACTTCAAAGCATATCCCTAGTACTTATAGTATATCCCTGCTTTGACTCCAGACTCCCAACCCAGATAGCCCGGTAGAACTGTGACCTGTCCTTGATATATCGAGCCAGCCTGATATCCTTTTCCTCTGGTTCGGTTCCGGTGGCCTGGTTGGTGGTACCCCTCACCTGAGGTTCTGCCCATCTGGCTTCTCTATATTGGTATCTGTTTCCTAGGTCTAGCCTTTACAGTGGTACCATCGAAGATCTGTGTTACCTCTCTACTCGGGTTTTTCCAAGTGGGCTCTGGTTTCCCAGTTCTATGAATTTACACGGCCATAAGGACTTATTTTAGGTTTGCACCGCTCGGTACTGGTTTGCATTCCTCTGTATAACCAAGGTTACACAGATGCCCCGTGACCTGCCAGTCATGCTGGTATGACTATAGTTACAGGTATCCTATTCCAACTGATCGACAGAATGCTGTCACTGTAATACTGTCTATGTATTACATAGGTGATTATTCAAATTTTTGCCATCGGTGGGTTTTGAACTCACAACCTACCACTTGGGGGGTTGACAACTTATCCACTTCACTAAGTCACCACACCCCAAAAAAAAAAACTAGGTGAAACTAATTGAACTGTGTGAAACTTAATCTTATTTATACCAAAATTAATATAATACATAATGCAGACTTTGATACAATAATTTCTAAAAGTTATATAACTGCTACACTTAAAATTGACTAATAGAATTTCTAAAAATTTTATTAGTCAATTTTAATACAACAGTTATGTAACTTTTAGAAATTATCATATCAAAATTTGTGTTACATGATCATTATATTAAAAATCAACCAATAAAATTTTTAGAAATTTTATTGATCAATTTTAGGTACAGCCATCACATAACTTTTAGAAATTATTATATCAAAGTTTATGTTATATGTTATATTGATTTTGATAAAGATAAGATCAAGTTTAACACAGTTTTGCACAGTTTCATACAGTTTTACCTAGTTTTGCCTAATTTTGACTAGTTGCAAACATTTTGCCTAATTTTGAATATTTTATATAGTTTTAGACATTTTGTCTACTTTTAGATATTTCATTCAGTTTTAGATGTTTTTCTCAGTTTCAGATGTTTTATCCAGTTTCAGATGTTTTGAACTTGGCATCATGAGTAAACCTAAATTTTAGAGGTTTCAAAAGTTTCATCTAGCCAAAGGTTTCAGTTTAGGCCATAATACTATTTGTAATACTTATTTATATTTTGTATAGTTAGTATTAAAATAAATTCTTTTTAAACTAGTTATGCTAGATAAATAGATAGATAGATAAATAAATAGAAAAATAAAGATTATCTTTTTTATTTTGTATATTAAAGTAAATTACTACTAGTTTTGTATTTAATACTTGTAGTACTAAATTAAGTTTGGTTAAAAATATAAAAGCTTTCTTTTATTATAACAATATATATATGCATTTAGATAATAATTACAAGTTTAATTTGAATATAAAAAAAATACAAACATAAGTAATATAATAGTTGTAACGACTGACAGTAGTAAAAGTAAAAATTTTAGACCTAAAAATTAGAATCTTAATACAGATTAATTTGTATATTTACTTGATATTTAAAAAAAAATTTATTATTAACTCTTTTTACTAATTCTATTTTACAAATTTAGTCAAAACACAAAATTAGAAATAATTCAATAAACAGTATAGAAAACATACAAAAAAGCATTAAGAAAAAAAAATAGACAGGCAAAATATATAAGAAGAATACAAAGTTGTAGCAAAAGAAGAAAACAAAAAGACTTAGTAACATTTTCTGTTAAAGAATAAAGAATATTTTAAAAAAATTGTAATTTTCTAAGAAACTACAGCTGATCTAAAAAAGAACAGACAACAACATGTGACCAGTTATCTAAGAAAATAACAAGAAACAAATGCAATATATAGAAATTTGAAAATAAACAACACATATAACAAAATAAATAAAAAAACAAATAAGAAAACTGGATATGCAAAGTAGACTAGTAAAAGATCTGGGGTATATAAAAGTTACACAAATACAAAGTTTACTTAGATACATTAGCAATTATAGAGCAAAAGTAATAAGATATACAGACAACAAAAAAATTATCAAAGTTTTAGATACAACAAAACCAACAAGCTCAGATAATATAAAGTTAATAACAAAAAGCTTAGTAGTAAAAGATGTAGACAGAATTACAGTATATAATCTGCTTCTATATAGTCAAATAATAACAGCATTTAGAAAAGCAAATAGTATAGAATTACAAAACAAAAATATAGAAAAATGTGTTAGAAAAATCAGAAACATGAGCCTAAACCCAAAAACAGTTGAATTTTTTTTAAATATAAAATCAGAAAAGAATATTAAAAAAGAAGACAAGATGCAAGAAATAGAATTATAATAAGTAACAAGAATGTTAAACCAGAAAATAGCAAAAGAAGAAGACAATATCTAGAAGAAAAGAAAGAAAAAGAAGGAAAGAAAATAAAAGAGAAAAAAAAAACTATTAATAAAACTGAAAGACAAAAGATAAAAAAGTCATAAACTAAGAAGTTAAAAGAACAATCATAATATAAAAAAAAATAGAAATCTCTTTAAAACATAATGTATAATTCTTAGCAAATAGAAAATGCAGCAACAACAGCATATACAAAGCTAAAATACCAACTAGCAATCTGGAAGAAAACACAGTTCAAGAAAGACTACAATATATAAAAAATGTGTTAAAAAAAAACAAGCATATGAAGTCAGTTGAAGAAAAAGCAATAAGAGAAAACAAATGAATAAAGTTAAACTTTAATTATAATAGCAGCAGAGAAGCAGCAATAAAAGAACTTCACAAGAAAGATCTAACAATAGCAGAAGCTTCAAAAGAAAAAAAATAAGAACAAAACAATGTATAAAAACAAAAGAATCATATAAAAACCAAGAAGAAAAGAAACATTACAACAAAAACACTTAATAAGAAGGTAAAAGGAAAAAAACAGAAGAAGAAAAAATAAACAAATTTCTAAAAATTTGAAACCTTTAGCAAATATAAAAGAGAAAAAGTCAAATTTATTTGCAGAAATATACAAAATACACAAGTGGTTAAAATCAAAAGAACAAGATTTCTATATTTCAAAAGAAAGAGCCTCATGGGCACTGCTATTCAGTAATAATAATCTAGTATAGGTAATGTAAAGTATAAAGACTATACACAGAAAGAGAACCAAGGTCAACATACTGTTAAACTAATAGGTTTAGCAAGAGGAGCCTCTGAAGTCTTGCTACTAAAATGCTTAAGAAACAAGAGAATGAAATCAGTACATATTTCTCTAAACAGAAATAAAACCCCAAGAAGTACAGCAATAGTTATTTTTACAAATAATATAGATTTAAAAAGAGCTATAAGCAAACTAATAAGATATTTTAACTATATACTATATTGGAAGTTAAGAGAAGAAGCAACTACAGAATACACAAATTTTAAAGAAACAAACAAATACAAATGTAATATACAAAAACAAGAAAAAAAGAAGTTGGAATTTAAAGAAGGCCAAATAATAAGCAAGAAACCAAAGCAAAAAAAGAACATTAAAGAGAAGTACAAAAAAGGCAACAAAAAAAATAGCAAAAAGGCAGAAAAAGTTTGAGAGAAAATTGAGCTTTATTAAAAGATTCTTCAAAACATATTAAAAAAGTTAGAGATGATAAGTGAAGACAGGCTCAGTCTGTCTAATGCTTCTGAAAATAGTTACAATTAAAAACACAAGCATGGATAAGAGGATTACAGAATTTCTGCAAAATGAAAATAAAGCATTTAAGAAAAAACAACTAAAACAACCTTCTTATCTAATAGAAATTAAAAGAAGAAAAGATAAAAAAAAAAGATAATGATATAATAGTGTTAGAAAATAATTAGCTTAAGAAAAGTGAAAACAAAAAGTCAAAAAAGAACTTAAAATAACATGCTACAATATTAACAGATTTAAGACTAAAGAATGAAAATTAGAAAATCTGGCTGAGTAGGCAAAAAAAAAATTAACAATTCTAGATATAGTGAAGATGAACATGGCAGAAAGAGAAGAAAAGTTTTATTATATAGCCTATATACACAGTATAAAGAGTTTTGAAATAATACAGCACAAGGCAAGAAACAAGAATCAGATATAGAAATATTGATAAATGAGAAATAGGAAAAGCATATTGGAGCTGTAAAGAGGAACAGTGAATATATAATAAAAATATGAATGTACTTCAAACAATTAGAGCTAATTGTAATAAAAAAATATATATTACTAAATAATAAATTAATCTACAAAAGCATACAGCAGAAAGTGGTAAAACTAATTTCAAAGAAGAGAAAACATATGCAAATAATTATACTTGGAGATTTCAACTACACAATAGACAATATATTAGATAGACAATATTCACAAATAACAAGTTACAAAAAGTTACTGATACTCAGTTAGTTCAAAAAACAAGAGTTTGCAGATATGTATAGAAGCATTTATCTAACAAAAAAAGCATACACATAGTCAAACAAAAACATTGCAACAAGAATAGACTATATATAGATATCAGAAGTTCTTGCAAAAAGCAGAAATAGAAGAGGCAAAAGAACTGACAGATAGTGATCACAAGATTGTAATTACAGAAATATGGCTAGAACATGCAGTAGCAAAGAACAACAAGGTAGAGATTAAATATAAAGACCAAACAAGTATAGTATATTTATATGATAAAGCAAAGCAAGAGAATTGAGAAGAGCATGTAACAGAACTACAGAGGCAGCTAGAATGAAAAAAAGCAATAAAACAACTGTTAGAAGATAATTTTGAAACTAATTGTGAAATAAATGCAATAAGTGATATATGGAAAGCAATAGAATATGCTATACTTGAAGTAGCAAACAAATATATTTTGAAAAAAAAGGTTTTTAATATAAAGATAAACAGAAGTCAAAGTCAAAAAAAACAATGGCAGCATAAGTATATTATGGAGCTGCAACAAATAATCAAGAAGGCAAAAAGAAAGAAGAATCAAAAAGTAGAAAAGAAGAAAGAGAAGAAATAAACAAAAAACTCAAAGCAATAAAGAGAAAAATAGAAGTGGTGTTATCAGAACTTCACAGACAGTATTCAGAGACCTAAATAGAAGATATTAAAGACTGGCAAAGAATAGTTAAAGAAAAAGAAAAATAAGAGCAGCTACAAAGATAGCAAATTTAAGAAAATATAAACAAAAGATTAGAAATTATTAAAACAGATTAAGGCAGAATAATTATAAGCCTTTTTAATAGACTATACAAGAAGATAGTCCTTGACAGATTTATGATACAAAAAGAAGAAAAAGAAGAACTAATAAAGAACCTAACACAGTAAAGCAGGCCTAGAAAAATACTATAAAAATCAGGTTTGGAAAAAGAAGACCAAGCTGAATGAAATGTTAAAAGAATAGAAAGAGATATATGAGCCAAGAAGTTGGATCAATAACTTATAGTATAATGAAATAGAAAAGAAAATAAATGAGAAGAAATGAAATAAAATACTAAAAGAACTCAAAACAGGCACAGTCTTAGAAATATCTAATATAAGCTATACATTAATCAAGTATACAAATAGAAAAATACAGAAAAACTTTAGAATGTTTGCAGACCTTATATTAGAAAAGGGTAAAATACCAAGCAAGTAGAAAATAATACAAATATATCCAATTCCAAAAGACATTAAATGGGGCTATAGTCTTAATAATATAAATCCAATTGTATTAATTAAAATTTTTAGAAAAGTGGTTACCAAAGTAATAATGACAAAATTGGACAAAGTATTTATAGAAAAACAAATACTCAAAGAGCCAAATTATGCAGGTCTGCCAGATAACTCAACAGAATAACTAATACATATTTTAAATATGATAATAGAAGAAGTTTAAAAGAAAAATAATGAATTATGAATACTTTTGTAAGATATAAAAAAAACATTTAACTTAGTTCTATTAGAGAGCCTAGAGTTGGCATTCAAAAAAGTCAAATACTACAGAAAATAAGAAAATATATAATGAATCTTTTCTCCAAGAGACAATTAAAAATTATTACAACATATGGCCTAATAGAAGAAATAATAGCAGAGATGAAATAGATCAAGAAGAAGTAATCTTATCTCTAATATAACGGCTTTTTTATAACCCATTACTGGAAAGAATTTAAGAAGATAAAACACTCAGCTATACAGTAGAACAGAGAATAGAAGAAAGAACACATAGCAATGCTATTACAAGTTATAGACAAGCTGCAATAGCATATGCAGATAACATTACATAGATTGCAAATAGCAAAAAGCAACTATTAAGAATCTTAGAAATTGCAAAAAAATTCTTCAAAGCCAAAGATATTGAAATAAATAGATCCAAGTTAAAACTTATAATAATAAACACTAAGCTTAAAGAAGAAAAAAAGAGATATTCTTTGAACAAAGTAGAATAAAAAAAGAACCAAAAAACAGAATAGTAAGATTATTAGAAATTTGACTAAATAATAGAATAAAAGAGTTATTAGTTGGGAAAAAAGCAAAAGGAATAGTTAGTTAAACAGTTAAAGATCTCAGATACAAAAAAATGATAATGAGCCAAATTGTGTATATAATTATCTCAAAATTGGAATATTTACTACAATTAACAAAAATAACAGAAAAGATAATTAACAAAATACATTAACTCCTAATATGCTTGGCAAAACACAAATGCAATATGATATATATAGCAAATAATTGCATAATAAAATACAAAGACCTTAACAACTGCAAGTCATTAGAACAAGAGATAATAGCAAAACAAATAAGCAACATATTTTTCAAACTAAACAAAAAAGATAACTTAGATGAACTAATAAGATTTAAAATAACTTGAGGTTGCTAAATAGCAGGCTTAACAGAAAATATATAGAATACAAAAACAGGATCAGAGGAGAAAAAATCTTGAAAGAACACTCTAGCATATCAAACAATAGTCAAAGCAAAAGATATAAGTATAGGCATTAGAGCAGAAGAATGCTTATAGAAAATGTATGAATATGGAAACAAAATAAGAGATATAATAGAAGCAAAAATATGAAAAATAAGCAGTACCAAAATAAATAGCTGGGGATTAATATATTTGAATCAGCTAATAGATACAAAAGGCAAAAGCTAATTACATGAAGATAGCTTAAAAGTCTTCAAAGAAGGTTATGTAAAAGGAAAAAGTCAAAATGATTTAGCAAAATTGAAAAAAAAATGTTAATAACACAAGCAAACAAAGAAGTATATGATCAATACAAAATAAACAATAATAATATACAAGCACTAAAAATTACATGGATAATAATGTCAAAAGACAAAAAAAGAAAAAAATGAATTATATACAGGCCAAAAAATAATTAATAATTAGGCAAAGTAGCTAAGAAAAAAGAAAAAGAAGTTTTAATTAAATATTGGTTAATGCATAAAGAAAAAAAAATATACACAAAAATAAGCAAATGCAAAGGTTGTAAAAACACACAAATACAGATAATAGATAGATGTGAAAAGTGAATTCAACTAGATTACAATATAAAAGCTATTCCAGAATTAGTAATAGAAAAAAAACAACAAAATCAATGTGACAATAGACTAACTAAAAGAAAATAGAACAATAGAGAAATAGAGAAACAAGAAAAGAGAATTAGTTAGACTCAAGCAAGTAGAAGAATTAAAAATAGTAATAATAAGAAAGCAGGGATTAAATAACATATTTATAGAATAACTAATAAAAATCATAATAAGAAACAAAAAAAAAAACAAAAAAAGATATATTTTCTATACAGATAGAGTATTATATAAAAAAGGTAGAAAAAATAGTATAGAAAGAATAGGTATCAGATGGGTACAAATAGAAGAAAAAGCTAACTGATTAGAGGAAGAAGTGGCACTAGGTCTAGAAGAATGGCTATCAGCAACATTAGCAGAGTTAGTAGCAATATAAATAGCAATTCTAATAGTATCTGAAGAGAAAAACATAGAAATTTATATAGATATCAATGTAATAATAAGAAACATTAGTAAAACATTACAAAGTACAAAAGATAAAAAAATTCTGAATAAGAAAAACATAATGTGAATATTGAATATTAGAGAGTTAGTTAAAAAAAATAATACTAATTTAGAATTAATTAAAATTAAAAGTCATAGTGAAGATAAATGGAATAATAGAGCAGATCTTTTAGTGAAAAAGAGGACAAGCTGCAAAGAAGTAGTTCAAATAAAAAAACTTAAATGTGAAGAAATAGAATACAAACTAGAAGAGAAAAAAAAAGAATAGATATATCTGCAAGACTTCTTTATAAAATAATTACAAATACTAAAATAGAAGCTAATTGAAGAAATACAAAGTTAATTAGAATTCTGAAACTAGAAACAGAACACACACTTTACAACTAGTCAAGTTTTTGGAAAAAGATAAGTAAAACAAAACAAGTACATTGTACTTTAAGAAAACTAAGCACAAGAAGAGTCACAATAATCAAGTGTGTAATGAATAGCCTACTGATACTAGTAGAGCTAAATAAAAGAAGACCAGAAATATATATAACAACAGAATATTAAGTTTATTAAAGTGGCAAAGATGAAACCCAAGAACACTTAGCAAGATGTAATAAACAAAAAAAGTTTGTAATAACAAATACAAAAAGTTTTAATACTAACAATATGAAATAGGCTCAAAGAAGAGAAAAAAACCAGAATTCTAGTGCAAATATTATACAAAGCACTATTTGAAGAAACAAAAGCAGAATAAGTTATGAATAAAAAGGTGCTAATAAAAGGACTAATTATAGTTACTAGTCAAATATAAGAAAATCAACTACTAATTAAAATAACCAATTTGGTCTAAATTTGACTCTCAATTATTGGCTGATTTTATACCAAATGACAAGTCAAAATCATTAGTTAATTAACAGTAAATTGTTAATAAAATTTGGTATAAATTTAGCTAATTAATTGACAATTATGTTTAGACTGAATTGGCTATTTTAATCTACAGTCAAATAATATAATAAATTGACTTATAATTAGCAGTTAATTACTAATAATTTTTGGCTCAAATATGAAAATTTAACATCTGAATTCTGGGTGAAACTTAATTTGTTTAGAATTTAGATGTCAAATTTTAAAAGCAAAATTTATACTAAATATATATTACTATATATATAATTAAAACTGGTTTATTAAAAGCATTTGAAACTTGCTACTAATTATATATTTTTATTAGCAAAATAAAATAAAAAAAATAGATACAAAATTTATAAAAAAGATTTTTCTAAAAAAAGATTAAACTCTTTATTTCTTTTGTTGTTTCTCTATAGAATCAAAAGCTGGTCTTTTACTAATTTTTTTTTATACATTTATATGTTTTTATTATCATTAATATCTTTACTTTCATAGTCTCTTTTTTCACTGCTACTTTTCTCCTTTTTTTCTTTTTCTTCTTCTTCCTCTTTTTTTTTTTTTTTTTTCTTACTTCCATTCTCATTCTTATTACTATAATTACTTTTGTTATCTTCATTTTTATTTACTGTCCAATTAGGAACATTATAAGGCTGGGCTGTTATCAGTGTATATAATGGTTAACAGAAATATCTGAAATTAGATTTTATAGTTATATTAAGGATGTTATATAATAGGTTAAATAACTATTAAAATAAAAAAATTTAAAATTTTATATAATTAATAAATTAAGATTTAAAATATTAAATTTTGATACATATTCAATTGATTTTGGATGTGTTGAATAATTGTTATATATATTATTTGATATACCAAATATTAATCATCGCATTTTTACTAGTATAATATTAACAAAAAAATATTATTTTTTTTAATCTCCAAGACAAGCCATAAATATTAACATACATATGATCTTTCTTATCCTTTTCTTGACTAGCATCTGTTAATTAAATGAATGAACATCATTATTTGTTAATAATTGTATTACTTCCTTTATGTTATAATCAAAAATTCACTTGTTCTTCTTTACATGAAGGTACTTGAATGCTGTAGCCTATCTAAACATTTTTTGTAAAATTAAATTAAAAAATTTAATTAAATTTGAAAACTAAAATTTAGTAAATTATAACTTAAAATTGACCTAAATTTAGCTAGAAATTTAGATTGATTTTAAGTTATGATATATATAAAAGAAAATTTATGCATCATTTTTTAGTAATTTTTATGCATATATTTATCAAATTGCATGCTTTGGGATCTATCTTGATGTATAGACCTAGTATTATGTTTTAATTTGAGATGCTGCTTCAACATGTCAGCCAACTCAGTCTAATCAGTGCCAAATTGTTTGGTAAGAAGATTATATCCCTTAATCTGTAGACTATAGCAGGAAAATTTGTATGCTTAATAGTCCAAATATAGTAATAATCTATTTTTTTAAAATTTTAAAATTATTAAATAAAATTTTATATATAAATATTTGATAATAAGGATTATATTTTAGTACTATTTATTTTTATATTTTAAGATAAAAATTTCATATTATATATAAGTCAAAAATAGCTAATTTTATGAAAAAAATTTATTCAAAAATTTTATCAGTATTTTTAGATTAACTTCCTTAATTTGGTTTTAGAAATATAATTCTTAAAGCAATTTGATAAAACTTTTAAAGAATTACAACTTTAATTATTACAACTTTGTAATTTATTTATAAAAATTTAGACTTGTATTAGAAATAAAAATTCTTTTTAGCTTCAGAAATATATAAAATTTAAAAAATTATAGAACAAAAATTTATAGTAAAAATTTTTAAAATAAAACTTTAAAGTCTTATTACTTTAAAGATTTTTAATAAATTTGAAAAAGTTTTTTAATAAAATTAATAAAACAGATATTTAAAATTATTTTTTAATTAATAAATATATTATTAAAATTAATATTTAAAATTTTTATCTAATTATAAAAAATATTAAATAAGTTAGCAGATGAATTTGACTGCTTTATAGATTAAGAGATAGTATAGAAATTATAGTTTCAAACAAGTAGTCACTTTGTTTCTGCTATGTCTTATTAATATTAAGACCAAATTTTTATCCCTTTATTTGAGAATCCCAAAAAGTTTATGCTAATAATAATAAAATTAGATTTGATTAAAAAAAATAAAAATAAAATAAAATAAATATATATCAAATATTAATAAAATTAGATTTGATTTAAAAAAATAAGTAAAAATATGCTAAATATAATTTAAATATATACTTAAAGTGCCTTTTTTTTGGCCTTATTATTCTTAAAACTAAGCTGTCTTGCTGTTTTCTCTATATCTCTTACAAGAGCAGGCCTTCTTTGTGCAGCTGATGAAGTTTTAGCTCTATTTTTTTCTTTTTACTTGACCTGCTCCTGTGTCATTAATACATGATAGTATAAAACCTGCAATGCACTAATATTATTGGCTAACAGAGAATAGAAGTTTTGCAGTATTTCAATTATATTCTCTAAACACATTATTTTACAATCATGGTCTTGATTTTAGTCTATATAAATAATTTTTTAAAAAAAAAGATATACTTGCAAATCGAAAAAAAAATAAAAAAAATAAATATTAGTTATAAATTAGTATAAATTTGGTTACTATTTAAATAAAAAAATAATAAAATAAATATTGGTTATAAATCACTATAAATTTGGCCACTATTAATTTAGCTATATTTAAATAAAAAAATAAGAATAAATATTAGTTATAAATCAATATAAATTCAACCATTATATAAATAAAAAAGTAAGAAAAAGAAAAAAATAAATATCAGTTATAAATTGATATATATTTGGTAGTCATTCAAGAAAGAAAGAAAAATAATAGTTATAAATATTGACATATATTCAATTAAGTAAAAAAGAATTAGTAAATAAAATATTAGTTATAAATCAGCATAAATTTATTACCATTTAAACAAAAAAGTAAGAAAAAAATTAGTAAATAAATATTAGTTATAAATTAACATAAATTCATTACCATTTAAGTAAAAAAAGAAAAAAATTAGTAAATAAGTTACAAATCAGTATGTTCACTTTTTTTACAATAAATAAAAATTTATCATTCTCAAGCCTTTTATTTCTATCTAATAATTCATAATTCGATAAAGATTCTACTTATTTATTACTTCTATTTTTGCTTCTACTACTTCTGGATCTCAGTAGTGAATGAGATAAATAAGGTAAATAACTAGTAAGAATAATAAAAGAAGCAGTAGTTCTTTAAGAAGAAACAATAATGGCTAGCTAAATCAATATAGTAGATAGTTAGTTTGAAATAGTGGATGATATAATCGAAGTAGTAAATAATTGAGTTGAAGAAATAGTTGATGGTTGGGTTAAAGTAGTTAATAGTTTGGTTGAAGTAGTGGATAGTCTAGTTGAAGAAGTAGTAGATGGTTGGGTCGAAGTGGTTAATAGTTTGGTCAAAATAGTAGTAGATTGTTGGGTTAAAGTAGTTAATGGTCTGGTCAAAGTAGTAGTAGATAGTTGGGTTGAATGAGCAGTAGATAATTGGGTCAAAGAAATAGTAAATAGTTAAGTTAAAAAAGTGATGGATTATTGAGTCAAAGAAGTAGAGATAGTTGAATCACAAATCAAGAAGGTTGTAATGTTTGCAGATATGTTTTGTTCTAGCCATAATGAAAAAAAAGATAAAATTTTCAAATAAAAATCTAAAGAAAACTTGAAGAAGTAAAGTTTTTTAAAAAAAAAACAGTTCAAATTGGGTATATTTATAAAATTTTTAAATTCTGATCATTTAAAAGACTAATTGAAAAAATAGCATACATTGTTTTTAAATTTATTTTCTAGAATCAAAATATAATAATTATTATATTATAATCAGTATACTTGTTATATGTCAATTTACAATTCATATATTATTTTAAAAATTATATTTATTAGAATGACATGTTAAATTTAATTAGACTAATATTGATATTTTTTTAAGAAAATTTTTATTGGTATTAATTTATGTTATTTTAAATTAATATGACTTCTAAAATCACATATAACATCATGGTCAATTATAATAACTAATTATATAAAAAATGACTTATTATATCTAAACTATAATATAAAATCAAAATAACATATAATGCTATTATTAGTAATTAGTAATTTTTTGCTGAATAATAATTTACTTTATTTTATATTTGACATTTATTTATTCAATTTAACTATTATCATAGTATTTAAAATATTATTCAAAAACCAAAATAAGTTAATTATTGTTTTATATCCTTCAACCAATATCTAACTATCTTTATACTAATTATTCATCTATAATTTATCTAACTATCATCTTGATATTTAAAACATTATTCAGAAACAACAAAAAGTTAATTGTTTTATGCTCTTTAATTAATATCTGTCATTATGCTAATTATTTGCCTAAATATAAATCAGATGAATAATAAATTTTCAGCACTATTTGCATTCAAGTAATGCTATTTAACATGTTAAATTTTCAGTACTCAAATTATTATATATCAAATTTTTTAATTTAAGTCATATAATAGTTGTCAAATTGTGATATTTAATAAGTCAAATTTTTTAATTTTAAGTTATTATTATTATTATTGTTATCAAATTATAGCTAAATGTTTTAATTAAGTTATATAATAGTTGTTGAATTATGCTTTAAAATATATTGAATTTTTTGACAATCTGTATTAATTATCAAATTGTAGTATTAATGATAATTATCAAAATTCAACTGTCAAATTTTAACAAAATTAGTTCAAAATTTAATATAAATTTGACTATTAAATTTTAATATAATAAAATTAGTTAATAAAATTTAATCTACATTAATTTGACTTATAAAATTAAATTGATCTAATTATTAAAATTTTGTCCATATTAGCAGATTAAGAACTGGTTCTATAACATATAATTATATAATAATCATAAAAGACCTTCATAATTAAATTAGTAATTTAAATTTGCTACAGTAACTCTTTGCAAATTTTAGAAAATACTCATACTATTTATGATATTTTATCACCAAATCCACCTAGTTCAACTACTAATAATCTTAGAAACAACAAAATTATATTTGTTGAACAAATTACTACAGCTAACAACCTTGATATTTTACTATGAAACAATATTTACCTATGTATAAACAGAACTTCAAGAGATTGTATACCTAATTGGTTTACTTAGATATCTCAACAGAATCAACTAAATAACCTTAAATCAACTTGGCCTCATTTAAACTTACCTGCTATTAATACCTTTTTAAATACAATTACCTAATATCCACTCCTTCTACCTCTAATACACATTCCTTTTTACAACTACATTATTTAAACAACCAACAAATCTTTTTATTCTATTAAAACTTTTTTCAACAACACTTGTACTTTAAAGTTACAACATTAATACCAGGTTTTTCACAACTACTACTGATTACAAATTTACTTACTCAAAATCTCTATTCATTAAATATACTATACCATTTATCAAATAAATTCAAAAACTCCACATTTATACAAATCAATTTTAAAAAGATTCTAGCACTAATTAATATACATAATATTACAACTTCTCAAACTACTCCCTTATCTCAACTACAAATATCTCTACCTTCATATGACATTCAACTTATTAAACAAATAATCCAAACATCTACTTATCAAAATTAATTAATAAATCTTCACACACTTATCTCTAACATGAATACTAAAAACTTACACTTTTATACAGATGGATCTCTTATAGGATGGATCTGTAGAATAACATATTAATAAAATTTAATGTAGTTACACAATCATATCCAGATACAACTCATATAGAACTTGAAGCAATTCTTTTTCTTCTAATAGCAGCCTCATCAAACACCTTCATCAATATATATATAGATAATACTATTGCTATTAACAATCTACAAACATCTACTATAGCAAAACAAATTCAACTTAAAAACTAGAACATAATTCACTATATCAATTATCTAAAAAAATCCAAAAAGATAACTACTATTTTGCATAAACTCAAATCACACTCCATCAACTTATTTTATAATCAAGCTGACTCTTTTGCAAAACATGGAACAAAAAAATCTATTTTCAAGCTGAATATCTCAAAATTTAATTCACCAAACTACTTCTCTTGGAATAATTATCTAATTCCCTTTAAAATCTGTACTTTTATTAAAAACATTACAACTATTC
>CAJVQA010006040.1:0-15370 GCA_910591915.1 Cetraspora pellucida
GTAATCTTAGGTACACCAAGTCAGGCCCCACCTGACATTGGAAGCTTGAGGCATCTATGCTAAGTGTAACATTACACAGTACATGTACATAGAAGAATGTAAAACCGGTGTCGTATAAGGCTTCGGGCAAACCTATGATAAGACCACCGGGCATAGAAGGCTAAGAAACTTAGAGATGAAAACTCACTTGGAAATCCCAAGTAAAGAGATAGCACAAACTTTCGATGGTGCCATTGAACTGATAGAAGCTCATGAAACACCTTCATAGAAACTGTCAGATAAACCAGATAACAAAGATGTGTAGAGGAGCACATGACCAACCAGGCTACCGGAATCGCCAAAGGAAAAGGATACATAAGTATACCATACCGGGCTATCTAGATTGGGAGTTTGGGGAGTTGGTTAGTTCTGAGTTGCGGCTAGTAGGGGATGATGGAGAAGAAATCGGAAAGATAGGTACCAGGGTTTGGGTGAACTTTACAAGGATAATAGCAGTCTAAGGGGTAACCCTAACTGCAAGTGTTGGCCCCAGTCATAGCGTCAAACCAGGTTAGCAGTAAAAGAGAATATGGCTCACTCTGGTAGGTTTACCTTGAGAATAAAAATAGTCTACAGATTATAGTCCTATGGTCAAATGCGAATAGATCCGGTCTGTGATCTGGTGAAATTAATACTAGGATTAGATCAGAGGGTTTAAATGGAACATCTAAGCAAAGGTGTTAGGTACAGCAACTAGTGAGGAACCCTCAGGCGGACTCCTTAAATAGGTAATATAGAAAAGTTACATATGTAGCCAGTTGTACATTCGTCTAATAGTTCATTATTAATACATCTATATAAAACATATACCTGCTATAAGTATTAATAAAAAGCTCGGACCAAAGAGGTCACCTTAATACCGAAAAAAAAAATATATATATAGACACTAACCAAATCACAACTAATATTACTACCAAATTTTTAATGAAACTATCAAATAAGATATACAACCAAATATGGAAACCATATTGCACAAAACTAGCCAATTGGAAACATCAACACAATATACTGACTCGACCTTTACACATACAAACAAATACACATAATAATTCAAACAATATAAGAAGTATACACTATCCAAGGTCACTATATACTTATAACTGCATTTGTGGTTCAGCAGACCAACAACATATAGGAGATGAACACAATATTTGCCCACTGACAAGAATAGCAAAAAAGAAAATATCTATTTGAATATCTGAATGGATCAAATATAGCACCCCAACTAATAATATAATTAACTATCAAATTAGCAATACTTTAACTAACAAAACCTAGATGAGATTTAACTACTTTAGTAGGTTTAGGTTGCATATAAATTAGATTAAACTAGGTAGTTTTAGTATAACTATAGTCTGAGTCTCATTCTTGTAAACAATTTGTAAACTTGATCTTTGGTCAAAGAAACCCTTGTAGATTCTTAATACAAATTATAATAAAGATAATGGCAAAACCTTATCTTAAAAAAAAAAAAAAAAAAAAAAAAAAAAAAAAAAATTAATAAGATGATTAGTATTGACATTAAGAGTTTTACATTTTTGATTATATCTTTTAATGTATTGGACCAATTTGAATGAAACAACTACTATTAGATTTAGCTCATCAAGATGGTTCTAATAAGTACAAAATTATGTAATTCTGATTATGAATCACAAGATCAGAATGATTTTGATGAAATACTAATTTTAGTACATGTGACTTAGATATAAATAGTTAAATTAGCTAAACTTCTAAAAACACAAAAAGCATAAAAAGCATAGATATCACAAATATCATAAATCTTAAATATATATATATATTATTTTTTAGCTTTCTTTTATATATACAATATCTTTTATATACAATATATAGCATATATCTTTTATATCTTTAATATTTCTTATTATGTATTACAATATTTAGCATATTTTATTGAGATAACTTAACTTTTTGTAATTATTTATATATGTAAAATATTTATAAAAATACTGCTTTTTGACTCTTTAAGAAAGTTAAGTATTTTTATATATTTTATAGTTAATAAACTGAATGCAATATTTAGTATCTTCATATACTATCTATTGTTGTTTCTGTCTAAAATTCCAAATCACTTTGTATTTTTTTTAAGTTTTGTGTAGACTTTGTATAGAATCTGTCAAGTTATAGTTATCATACTATAGTTGAACAGCTTCTGTTATCATTATGGTTAAAGAAAAAACTACAGGTTAACATTATTTTAGATATTTTGGTTAACATATTGAATTTTTTCTATAATTAATATTATATTATTTATATTATCTAAATAATATTTAAAATAACTAAACAAATTTTATTGGCAAGCCATTAGTATATCTTCTTAGATTTATCAAATTTTTAATATATAAACTTACTATCATTAAAATATCATCTTATATCTTCTTTATAATATTTTTATTTTTTAGATAATATTTTGATATTTTTTAATGTTATTTTATCTGAGATGTAACAAATTTTTCTACTATCTTAAATATATCAGCTTATTTTTACATTTTTCTAATCTTATAGCAGCCAACAAGCTATTGGCCAGCTATCATTTAAATAATTGTTTGTCAATACTTGGTTTATATTTTTGATTTTGATCTATAGTAGATAGTATATTAAGTTGTAGTTTAAATTTAAAGAATTTATTATTGCTAAGTGTAAAGTTTGTATATAAGCTAGTTCTGTTAATGTTGTTATTTAGATATAACCAGATTGCTTTTTAGTTAATTTGCAAAAATAGAGGAATAATATTGTTTATTTAATTTTGAGATAACTATAAAGCTATTATGTGTGCATTATAGATGTTTTTAATTGCTTATTAGTTAGGTTGTTCAATAGTTTATTTGTTATATTGTATAGTATATGAAGTATTGTAAATGTTGTTGTATTGTAAGTCTAGAAAATTTATTAAGTTGTGGTTTGATGTGAGCTTATCTGTTTTATTATTGAATATATTGTCTTTATGAGCTGGTACTTTGTGAAGTGTGATGTTATATTTGTATAATCTAATTAAATTAATAATTGTATACTATATGGCCAATAAGTATAAGAATACTGTTTTTGTTATAATATTATATTGTTAGTAATTTTGTTGAATATAGAAATTACAGATTGTGAGTTAGTATAAATTTGGATATTGCTATTCTGAGATCATATGCATATAGCTAATAGAATAACTATTAGCTCAGCTTTATAATGATGGCCAGAATTTAATTTAAGAAGAGTAAGTTTTAATAATAGTATTGTTATATATTTGTATTCATCTAATATTCATTAAACATCTATTAGTAGTAATATTAGTAACAGATCCATCAGTATAAAAAGTAAAGTTGGTATGTTGAATATTTTGGTTTGCAATTTGTTGTAATTTAATATAAGATAAATTGGTATAGAAAATAAGAAAGTTAGATTTTGTAATAAGGTAATAAATAAAAGTGTAGAAATTCTAATAGAGTTGTGTAATGCAATTAAGTATACAAGATTTGTAAGATCTGCATTAAGCTTACGTTTGTTTATAAGATTCTGTTATTTTCTTTCTAAAAATTTTAGAAAGAGTAGCAAAAATATCAAATGTACAGTGCTTTAGTATTCTGTTGGAGTTGTGTAAGCATTCTGTACATAATATACAATTAACTGATAAGAGTGAATAGAGGTTTGTGTTGATGCATTTGCATTAATTGTTTAGTGTATAATGAATATAGTGTTGTTGTTTTGGTTATATTTGCATATCTTTTCTATTATTAATTATTCATTATTGTAATTAACAGTAATAAGCCAAGATTTTAATTTTAAATTGTAATATAACTTGTAAACAATAAGGAGTTAGTTTGTGAAAAACTCAGATTAAAGTTAAGTTTTCTAGTAAAAAAATATGTAATAATTTTGTCTTCTAATACTATAAACCATTTTGGTTTATATTTTGTAAGAATTTATTCAAGTCTTGTAAAATATGTTTCTAATATAAAAGTGTAAAGTTATCAGATAAGGTTAGTTGTTTAAAGTAAAGAATATGTTTGGTTTATAATTGTTTTTTAAAGTTGTTATAGTCTTTATATATTTTAAGAATGTTTTCAATTAGTGTATATAGGTATTGTAGTATATGTGATAGTGTATATGTGCAAAGATAGTAAATGTCAATGTAGTAGTAGTATTATTATTTGATATGTTGTTGTATTTTTATTTGGGTCATCTATTAGTAGATGTGAATATTGTAAGATATTAGTAATAGACCACAAGTTATTTTGTAATTGTTGTTATTGGATATGCATACTAGTTCCAAGTAAATCTATAGTGTTCAGTCAAATTAATAAGTTGGTAATGTAATGTTGTAACTGGATATTTTATATGTTTTTGATATTATATATATTATAGTTTAGCATAGCACTAGTTGAAGTAGTTAGTGCAAATTTATATTTGTATTTGGCAGTAGTAAGATATCTAAATAAAATTGTGTTATATATGTATTGAGGAAGTACTATATTATATATACAATATTCAATAATAGTAATAATAACATTATTAATTATATAAGAAACTTGTTTGTCTATTATTTGTTTGATTTGAACTATATTTTAAACCAAATATTTCTTGTAGAATAAGTTTAATTGTAATGGCTTGTTTGTTAATTGCAGTATACCACAACTGAGAAATTTTAGAGGTGTGTTAGATGATTGTGTTATAATAGTTGAGTTTAGAAAAGTAAAAGTAGATGTGTGTTTTGTGTTAGATATTAGACTGAATTTTTAAGAGCTTACTTTAATGTTTGCTATTTGGTAGAACTTAGATATTATATTAATAATATTTTGTAATTATTGTTAAAATTCTGCTAACTATTATATATTATTTATATGCTAATACAGAAGTATTTGCATAAGTTGTTTGGTACTTTGCAGGAAATAAGAAAGTTGAATATGTAACTATTAATGTGTATTCTTTAAATTTTTTGTGTATATAGTTAATAAGAGGATTATAGTAGATTCACTATAGCAAAGGAGTTATGGTTTTCTCTTAATCAATGTCATTTTCTACTAAGTATGATAATGTAATTCAAAATTTATAATTACTTGATTGAAGCATAGTTTGAGCAAATTAGTTATTGTGCATATTATAGATTATGAAAATTTAATGTAATGCAGTGATTTTTCTAAAAGATTAATATTAACTAAATTATATGCTTTGCTTATGTCTTGTAAAAGTAGCCATATTGGTTTTTTATTGCTATTGGCATCTTTAATAAAGTTGTTTAGAATATGTAAAGATGTATTGGTACTATTGTTAGATAGTATGATATAATTGCAAAGGCTGAGAATTAGATATGATAATAAGATAATAAAGAGTTGATTAGTTAAAATTTTTGTATATAATTTTTTGATATATTTAATTAGACTAATAGATTGAGTATTATTGAGATTGCTATCAAAGTTGAGTTTTTTTAAGATAGGATATATTCTGGTATTTTTCACTATTTAGGTATTATGTTAGTATTAAGGCATTTGTTAAATAATTAGGTAATAGCCTATAACATTGATAAATTACAGTGTTTAAGCATTTAATAGCTTATATCTAGTAGTCTACAGGCTTTGTTGTTTTTGGAAGTTGTTGTATTATTTGCATTATTTCTTTTATAGAAATAGATTTGAGTAGAAGAACATACTAGTTGCAATTAATGACCTGTTTAGGTTGGTATGCTTCTGTACAATATTAATTAAATATTATAGTATTAATAAGTTCATATTAGGTTCAGTATTGAAAGTGTTGTTGAATATATTGAAGTATTTCTGTAAAGTTAATAAGAATATTATTATCAGTTTTAATATTGCAAAAATGTACTGGATCTGTATGTCTATTAAGAATACTATTTATTATTTTGGTAGGTTGTGTTATTAGTTATTTACATTTATTATTGAGTACTATAATGATATGCTATTTAATATTCAAAGTATTTTCTATACTACATGTATGAAAAAGGACTTTTTATACTTGCTTGGCATTATCAGTTCATTGTAGTAATAGTAAAAGGTTTTTAAATAGATTTGGAATATCAAAGTTGTGTTTGTAATTAATGATATTAATATCAATTATAGTTTGTGTAGAAATAGTAAAATTATATTTAAATAAGTTTTTAACTCTATAGATAATGTTCCAATGAGTTTAAGGTCTTGTATAAGGCTGTTATTTTAGGGCTAAAGGTGTAAAAAGAATATTTAATTATTTGTTTTTTGTTAGAAATATGTTGTAGAGTTGCATTAATAATATAAGTATAGATTTTGTACCAAAAGTTTTTTAGTGTTATTGTATTATCTACTTCTGTAAAGATTTTGTATTAGTGTATATTAGAGTTAATTTCATTTAAAAAAATTTACATTTTTCATTAGTCATTGCTTTGTAGTTGAAAGTTCTATATTTGCATTTGTTTTTCTTTTTAGATTTGTTTATTGCAAAAGAAAAGGTCCATTATGCTATGAGCATTTGATGGTCACTATTAGTAATTCATAATAAGTCATTAATACAAAATTTGTTAAGAAATAAGATTGTGTGTTCACTTGTCCATATGTAGTCAATTCTACTACTTTGCCAAATAGCATCAATAATTTGTATGATTTGCCAAATCATATATATTAATACTATATAAATAATTCAGTAATTGATATTTAGTTATATTAAATATAGTAGTTTGTATTGATAAATTAAAATTATTAAAAATAATTATATGTAGTTGTAGCTGAAGTGCTTGTTGTCTTTATGTAATAATAGAGAATTGAGTTTGTTGATGAGCAAAATTATTTGTTAATAATAAATATTAAGATTATTCAAAATTTATAGTTATGTTTAAAGAAGAGGTCTATTACAATAGCTTTATCAGGATGGTTAAAAATGTTATAAACATGTAGTTGTAAGTTATTTTTAATTATAATACATGTTCTTTTTTTTAGATATACAGCAGTTTGATCAGTAGTAAGAATATTGATGATTGTTGTAGAACTTTTTATTTATAGTTTTTGCAATTTTGGTTTCAGTTAAACTAATTATATGTAAATTATTTTGAAGACAATATTCTTCCATCAAGAGCTTCTTTTCTGGATTATTAAAACCTTGAATATTGTAAATTGTAATGTTTAAGTTAAAAGAAAATTTAGATGAGTAGTTTGTATAAAGTCTTGATAAGGATAATAGTGATAAAGAAATAGAAGAAAATAAAGGTTGTTGAAATAGTATTGAAGCTGTAGAAGATAAGTTTGGTGTTAATGTTGTAATATATTAATTCATTAAGTTAAGAAGATCATCTTCTGTTGTATATAATTTTAGTAATGCCAAATAGCTTGAAGTAGTAGAATAAAATAATTAGATAGAAGGTAGACATGGGCTTTACTGTAATTATTTTTAATATAAATAGTTAAAGTATAACTACAAATATTACTTGATAAATAATCAAGACTATAAATATGTTATAAAAAAGAGATAATTGTTTGTGAATATGGAAGTAGTAAAAGGTGGTTATAAGCTAGGTATTTATTGTAACATGTTTGAAGTTCTATAGAGCCAAAGTGTTTATTAGCAATAACAGTATCATTATGACCAGATAGAACAGTTTCTACTAGTTGTGTATAAGTGTAGTTTAAAGTATTATCTTCAAAATGAGTTTGGTATATTGTGTAATATTAAGTACAGAAGAATATTTAGAAAAAATAGATATTGATGAATAATATCTATAGCTAAATTATTATAGAATAAAGTAGTCAGATAAGGGTTCTAGTTTATTTTATAAGTGTATATAGGTCTCACTATACTTGCTATATATGCTTGAAGTTTTTTTTCTCATCTTGACAGACTTGACAGTCTGTTGTTCAAAAAAAAAGTACTATAATGCAGAAGTTATATGAGAACAAATAAAATGTGAAGAATGCAAAACTCTTTCAATATCTTCAGAAGATTATCTTGTAGAATCAGCAGCTTCTGTCTAGTTTAATTAATATTGCTAGTGTAAAGGTGTAAAGATTAAGTAATGTGTAATTGTAAGAATGTATATGTTCAAGAAAGAAATAAAAAGTTTGTGGATGTGGAAGATAGGTAGGTCTTGATGGGTTAACTATTTATTATTGTATGAATCTAAATTCAGTAATGTATTGTATGATAAGTCTTGTGATGTTTTCTTAAAATAAAATAATGCAATAGGATTCAAAAAATTAAAAAGTTCTTTTGTAGATTTGCTCACTGTATGCTTAGCTCTTATAGCTGCAAAGGATGCCATAACCTGCTCTGTATATTGAGTTTAACTATTATATACTTAGTTCTCTGTATAAATAAACTTTACTACCTGTCTACTTACATTATTCTTCTTTAAAAATAGCTCATTAGAAGTGAAATACATCATAATCTTAAAGGTGGTGGCTGCATTAATGTGATCTATAAAAGAATTTATTAAAAAGAAGTATATATAAGAAAGAGTGAATCTTTTAAGTTTGTTGATTCTTGAAAATATAAGTTAAATTTAGTTTGTAAAGTTTTTTTACATTTGAATATGTCTTTTTTTAATAGTGTTTGACAATTTCTGAAAGTTCATAGAAGTGTTACTAGTATTAAAATATATAATAACCTGAGCTAAGAAATTTGTATTAGTAACTTTTGTTATAAGAAAGTCAATAGCTTGCTGTTAACAAAGTTGGTTAAGTTTATGATTTTGTGATGCTGTATCTTGATAAATTTTAAGATATTAATAAAGTAATAGCTTTTCTATTTAGAATTTAACTTAGTTGAATTATTTGAGTAGATAAATTCTTCAGCTTTAATGACAAGATTATCAAGAAGTTGTATAAGTAGTTGTTTTTTAAAGATAGCTTTATGTTTGCTATTAATGTGTAAAATTGAAGAGTCAATTTTAGGTTGTTTCCAAATTTCACTTTCTGGATGCCCAATTTGCAGATCATCACATGTGAGCAAATAAAAGGGCTGTGCATACCCCATTCTAATGAATTTTGGGGCAAATTTTTTTTATTTTTTGCTTCTTTGATGTCAAAGGAACCAAGCACATGCCAAAGATTGTTTTTTAAAATATTCTAAATAGGATTTGTTAATTATTTCTTTAAGAAGACTATTGTAGTTATATAAATATTAATAGTCTAGTTAATTTGTATTAGGTGTAGTTTTTTGCTTTTTTATTTGCTTTGAGTTTGGTTTTATTAAGATGTATTCATTTTGAATCAGTGCAGATATAAATATGATAGTTGGTATATCAAATAGCTTTATTATGTCATTTTTGGAGGTTATAAAATTCTGTAAAGAGAATTTTATCAGAAAGAAGTTCTTTGAAATGTTTGATAAATTGTTGTCAGAATTGAAATCTTAATACATTTTTGACTTTAGTTTCATTAAGAGTTTCAGAAAATTGGTAATTATATAAAAAAATCTTTTAAACTATTTATTAAAATGATTTAAAGAGTTAAGGAATAGAATACTATATTTTTTAAGAAAAAGAGTTTTAGAAATATTAAAAAGAAGGTAAATATTAAATTTATTATCTATTTTAATAGTTAAGTATTTGTTTTTTTTTGTCTATTTCTGTTACTAATAAGCTAACATTAAACCTTTTAGATCTTAGTTTGATGTTTTTTGCAATTTTTATATAGTTAATAGATTAGTAATTATCAGAAAAATACAGATGTATTTTGGCAAAATTAATACAGAATTGTAGTTGGGTTTGGGTTTTATATGAAGAAACAGTAATAAGAGATGTAAAAATTTCAAAGTAGTTAAGTTTAGTAAATAAGATAATAGTAAATTTGAGAATAAGTTTTTTAAGACTTCTTCTAGAATATTAAAAGAAATTGTAGCTGCTTAGTCAATTTTAGGATTAGATTTAAAGATAATATCAGAAAGAAACTTGGTTTTGGCTCCAACTATTTGAGAATGGTATAGTAAAAATTAGCTGTAAGAGCTTTTTTGTTTTTAGTAACAGGTTTAATCACTTTTTTTGAATAAAAGTCAAAGAGATATTGTTTGCAAAAATTAAATAAATCTTAGAAAAATGAATTTGTAATTTAGTATTAGTTTCTATTTTAGTTATAACAAAAAAGTTGCTTAATTAGTCAAATATTGAATTAACTTTAGTTTTAGTATTAGAAGATAGAGGTTGGTTTTGTTAAGTTTGTTGCTATTTTTGTTTTGTTGTTGTTGTTGTTAATGTTATTATTGTTTTGTAGTTGTTGTAGTATTATTAATATCTATATCTTCTTTTTTATTATTTTGGTTATCATTAAGTAATATAAAAGGATCAAGTTGAGAAGTAAGTGGGTTTTGAGTTTGTTGTTTAGTAATTGGATTTTGAGTTGTTGTTTAGTGAGTGTTTGTCAGAGTTTGTTAGCAAATAAGATAGTATTATTAGAAGATTTTTGTTAAGTTTTAGTAGAAGAATCATGTTAGAAATTAAGTTAATTTTCAATACAAGATTTGTGTTATAGTTTGTTATTAAAAAGCAAAGCATCATTTGCCAAATAGCATTTATTGTTAGTTAGTTTACAGATAATAGGTTAATTACAAATAGGACAAATATATTGATATATAGATGTTAAAGAAGATGAAGTAAAAGATACTAAAATAAATTTTGTAGAATTTGTAATAGTATTTACAAGTGTTTTCTGTCTTTTGATTTTTTTATAGTTTGTCTGGTTGAGTTTTGTTTATAAGTTAAGTTTTTTTATTAGATTAAGTTAGTATGAAACTTGTTACATAGGCAAATAATTATACTGTTAGTTGTAGAAGTTTTAAAATAGTAAGAATATTTATTATTGCTTCTAAGCTCAATATTAAAACAATTATTAGGTTTTTTGCTAATAGAAATTAGGTGAGAAGTTAATAAAGTTTTTTTATAAACTTTAATGTCAAAACTTTTAAAAAAGTTTTTATAAAAATAATCAAGTTCAACAGAATTGGAGTTGATAATTACAAGAATTGGCATGCTGTAATTTTGTTTTGTTTAAAATTACTTAGTAAACTTTTGTTTTTTGAGACAATTGTATTACTATAAGAGTAATATATTTTTTGTAAAAATGCTACTGTGACTTATATAGCTAATATGACTTGAACAATCTTATTTAATTTATAATAATGACTAAAATTAAGTTATACCAAAAATTTTTAGAACTAGGTTTTTTGGAATAATTTTTTCTGTTTTGTAATTTCTAGTTTAGTTATGAAAAATCTGAAAAGTGCAAGGTTATTAGAAAAGATTATTAGAATTTAGAAAATTTTAATAGGTACTAAAAAAGTAAAATTTTCAGAACACCCTTTCAAATGCTCTAAATTGCTTATAAAAAAACCTATAAAGACAGGTTTTAGGTTTTGCTTTTTTAATAATAACTTGATAAGTTTTTATCTGTTTTGGATAAAATATATATCAAATATTTGTCTTAATAAGCTGAATAAATAACTAATAATGAGTAAAATATATTTAATTAATAAATTTTAAGAAAATAAATAAAAACCAAAAGGTTAATTTATATAACTTTTCTTAATGAAAATGTATTGTTAGAGCTTTAAACTTGGCTGCTTAGGAGCAAAAATGTGTGCTAAGCAACTTTATTTAAAAGTACATGTAAGGTTAACTTAGTAAAATAAGCAGTAATAGTTAACTGTTTTTAGCAAAAATTTGGTATAAGTAATTTGCAGAAAGAGTTGCTGTTTATTAAATATATAATTAATACTTATTAATATAATATATATATATAAAGTAAAATTAAACTATAATAAATTAGTTTAAAATAACTTATTTATTAAACATTTTTTTATTTTATCAAATTCTATAAATAAATTAAAAATTAGATATCATTATTATTTGGTATAACCAATTTTTTTTTACTTTGTGTAATGAATTTCTTTAATAAGTCCGATAATTTGTATTTTTAAATATATTAAAAGTAATGTACTTTGCACAAAATATATAATATAACAAAAATTATCATTATATTTTAGTAATAATATATTATATACAAATACATACTTATTAGTCAAATTAATAAACATACCAAAATTTCATAATTAAATTTATAACTAAAAATTAATTATTTTTAATTTTTTCTGAACTTAAATATTAAATCAATTTAAAACTTTAAATACTACTTTTAAGTTGCTAAAAATTCTTTATTCAAAACTTGAGTAATAGTTAATAATAAACTTAAAAGTAACTTTGATCCTAAGTTGAATATCTTTTACTATATTTCTTAAATCAAAAGATTGATTCACTATAAAATATAATTATAATTTTTGATGAATTAGAGTTTTAACTTAAAAACATATAAGCAGAAATTTTTAATAGAATATTGTAACTGTATAAAATTAGATAATATAATAAAATAATAGATTATTTTGAATAATCTGTTTGGAACATATTCATAAAAAACTAATAAGCAACAAATTAATTCTAGATCATTTTAAGATATTTTAGCTAATTTTCTTAGTGCATTATTTATAAAAACTGATAAATAATTAATCAGTTTTAGATTATTTTAGTTATAAATCTAATAAGTAAGTAATCAGTTTTAAATCATTTAGTTATAAACTGATAAGTAACAAATTAGTTTTGAATTTTTTAAGGTTATTTTAGCTTAAGTAACAAATCATCTAAGATACTTTAGCTAATAAAAACTAATAAGCAACTTATAAGCAATTTATAAACAATTTTACAATTACTGATAAATAATCATTTTTAAGATTAGTAATTATACAATATCATATATATTATTAATTCAAATTCAATTTAATCTTATTAATTAACTTAACTAATTACAAAATTAAGATTTTTATCTATATAATATTCTTTTATATATAATTTTTGATGGTGAATTAGTCTTTAGACTTAAGGAATATAGAAATAAATATTTAACTTTAGGATCAAGATTATTTTAAACTTTATTATTAACTATTACTCAAATTTTATACAAATAATCTTCAAACATTAAAAATAAGTAACTAAAGTTTTAACTTATCTTTTTATATAACTTCAAAGAGAATTATAAATAATAAAAATTTTTTTTTCAGGTTTAAAAAGTAACATCTATGGCTTGTGATCTTTTATTAAGACTTACAACCTACAAATATTGTAGAGGGTATTACATTTTACATATTAATGAGGCTATAATTAGTTACTTATACAACTTTAGTTATTGTCTATTTAAAGGTTCCACCTACAGGTTACCTACTAATTGTCATACTTAAAATCTGTTTGTGAGTTTTTTATTTTAAAGTCTCTTATTTCAATGTTTTTTTTGTAGCACCAACTTAATTTTTTGATAATGAACCTTAGGGTTACTTTATCCTTGACACAAACTTTACTGAATAGAAGTAAATTTTATGACTACACCTATTTGGATTTATAATACCAGAATGATTCTATATTAGATAAGGCCAATCTTTTTCACAAACATTAATGACATTCTTTACATTTCTTACTATAGTAATGCCTATGCTCTGCCATACTTGTTTCCTTTCAGAAATTCCTTAGATCAAATATGTACCTTCACTTGGATTTTTACAGGGCTTCATATCTAATTATTGGCTTCATTTTTGGTTATAGAGTATTTTACCTTCAGTTAGACTCAAACTATTGACCTTATCTGTGGAAGGATGAGAGCTTAACAACTAAGCTATGGAACCCAACTCCCATAATAAAAACTTTTTATAAAATTTATATATTATATTTAAATATATTTATTAACTTGGTTAATAAGTTTGCAAATCTAATATATAAGCTCTCTAACATGTTGGTTGACTAAAATTTTATAAGACTAAAATAATATATCCTAAGCAAATGTAGAATTTGATTTAGGCTATTAGAACCAATCAAATTTTATAAATGTATTATACAGATTACAATTTAATTTGACTAGACACTTATGTTCAATTAAAAAATATAAACAATATGAACATAGTCCATATTTGCCATGTCTATTGATCCATGTCCATATTTGATCAACACTGCAAATAAGAGTGTTAGATTTAACTAGTGAGTAATTAAGACTTTTGGTTACTTGGGATCAACTAAGTCCAGTAAGGTAGGTCACATAAACAATAATGTTTATAAAGGTTTTACAAGGTTTATACTATATTATGGATGATGTATATTATTGAGACTTATTATTTAATAAAGCAAATGAAACATTATTGCTCCTAAAGGCTGTTTCAACCTTTATTTATTTTATTAACTTTCATCACTCACAAATGCAAACTTTGCATTTATTATTTCTTAATACTATTTGCAATTATTTATTTAATATTCTAAAGAATATGTATTCACTATCAACCCTTCTGTATTCTTAATACCATTTCTAATCACAAATGTAATTAATTGCACTTATTGCATTTCGTGCATTTTTCATGTGATCGGTCATGGTATACCGGTTTCACAACATGATCAAATCAACGATCATTATTCACATATCATAAATTCTTTACAAATTTTAATAGCTCATGTTGTAAAAGAATCCGACTATTCACTCGCATTTTGTAGTAATGGTAGAGTTGTAAAAATTCCATTTTATAGAATTTTTAGTAACACGTCCATCAATAGTTTTCCTTAAAATCTAACGTAATTAATAAAACTACATTATAGTATATATTAAATTATTCTATTGTGTCAAATATCTTTTAACAAATAACATATATTTCAAATAAAATCTGCATAAGTTCGGAAATGAAAATTAACAAGTTAATAATTTAAATAATAAAAAAAGGAAAATAGAAAAAACAACGAAGAACTCTGTGAATTGAACGGATGGTGCTCATTTCACCGACAATCCTCTACCGACAACCCATTTCACTGACAAAGTAATTCTGGTCATTTTCGCTAAGGTCAGAATAGAATTAGAGTTAGGGTTAGACTATTTTTTGTCGGTGAAATGACACGGATCCAATTGAACAGTACAATATACCTTTATTACATTTTAATATATAGTAAATAGTACTTCAACCTTTAACAGAACAGCGTGATGCAGCATGATGCAACTTGAACTACTATCGCTATCCTATATAAATAGTCGTGTAACGTCGATCCCGAAAATCAGAATTAAAGTTTAATAATTAGCGTTAGAAATTTATATTAATATACAAGATACTATTGGCTAGTGTAATTTTTAGATTCCTGATATTGTTACGGGTTACTGGGGCGAATCCTAGGATGGAGCAACTGCGGCGGATTGTCGCTTCAAAATCGTCGACGTCGCGTAACGTTACTCGAAAGCGAAATGAGGTGATACGATTTGGCAATGGCTAAGGCGGCTCTCGAGTAAGTTACTGGGTACGTATAGGGACTTTTCAAATGAACGTTTTATGTCTATTACACTCT
>CAJVQA010006041.1:0-15370 GCA_910591915.1 Cetraspora pellucida
AATGTAGCAAGGGAAACGTTTATGTATTTATTATGATGTAAGGGGCCAGTTATTATTCTAAATAAAACCAAGGACTTTTCCCCTCCTCTAGGGCCTTTACAGCCTTTATTTATCTTAGAATTCTTTATTTACATTTGCTATTTTACGTCTGCTACAACTATTACGTCTAATACATCTGCTAATTCTATTACTTTGTTTCTAACTCATACTTACCCGACATGGCATTTGTAGCCTACATAGCCAAAGTAGCCAATGTAGCCAAAATAGACTAAGTGGGTCAGGTCACTCTAATTTGGAGTAGCCGTGTCACATGGCTTAGCTGGATAACATTTCTTTCAACTTAGTATATGTGTACTATGCATATACTCTTGCTTTTTTCTTGGTTATAACAATAGAAGCACTACTGAGACTTTAATTTCTCGTTCTTTCATGTTTCAGCCATGGGGTTATTTCATGTTTCGATTACTTAAGATAGGTTTTTTTTTTTTTTTTTATATTTTTTATTTTTGGTCCATTTTACTAACAACCATATTTGCTTATTATTTTTTTTAGGTTTTCTTTCTATATCTTCATCTTCCTTCCTTGGCAGCAGCTCTGGTTTGATCGGCATTGTTTAGACTTCATCGGCCTCCTCTTCTGGTGATAGCTTCCTTTCGGGTAGTATTAGGTCAGGTTCTTTCGGTGTTAGCTTCTCTTGAGAGGTGCGTATAACCAATTCTTTATGATTATTTTTGTTTTTGTCTTGATTTTGTTTTACTAATTCCTGTGACTTTCCTTCTAGCCTACCAGATTCAACTTCGACCGCTGCATCCATCTTAAATTTCAGAATAGAAGATCCTTCAGGTTAGCAAGTTTCTTTGGATTCAGCATGTTCTTTTCCAGTAGATACGTCTTTCTGTTTGTTTGTCTGCCAGAATTCCTTAACCTTATTTACCTAATTTTCGCAGGCTTTTTCAAGTTTTCTGAAGTCTAACAACACAAGAATTCGACTTTCTTTATTTAAAACAATCATCTTTCCATCATCGTCATTATAGTTATCGAATGCTTGATGGTTATCCTTTTCAACTTCAATTTTATTTCTATAACAAGATCCAACGTAGCATGCTCCATCGGTATTCCCTATTTCTGCAGATTGTTGATAGTATTCGAAGGCTATATGGTCATCCTTTTTGACTCCGATTCCGTTGTTATCATTGTCATTATTGTCGTCGCTGTTATAGTCATCAAATGCTTGATGGCTATCTATTTCAACCTCAATTCCATTTTGATAACAAATTCCAACTTTGGCCAAGTCACTTTTCTGTGAGGATTCTTGAACGACTTTTTCTGAGGCCCACTTTTGTGCAAGAGCTTCACATTCAGCAAATAGTTGTTGAAGAAAAAAGTCTAAGTCGACTTTTCCTTCCTCAGGGCTAACAGCAACGCAACTAAGAGGTTCTCTTGCGGATTTATCAATGTTATAGTAGGCATTGGGTACAGCAGGTGCTGATTGTTGAGACCTTAAGAGGACTTTTGGTACAGGTGAGTTCTTTCTTCTTAGAGGTGGGTTTAGGTAGACAAGTTCAGATTCTTGAATCTCTAGGGCTTCCAAATATCAAATGGTTAGGCTTTCTAAGAGGGCTTCAACATTAGGGTTTTCAACCTCTACTTCAGGAGCAAGATAGAGGTCTATTAATTCAGAAATCAGGTCTTTCTGGTGCCAGGATGGTGTTGATAGAACTTTCAGACTTGTAATTATTGTTATGAATGTGGCTGATTCTCTTCAACAGGACTTTACTGAGACAAAAGGGTTTTCTTGACAACATATATGGTAAGAATAATTATGGGAAACAGGAGTTGCAGGGACTTTAATATATGATGGTAGGTATACAATTTCCTCTTCTTTGTCATTGTTATTTAGGTTGTTATCCAGGCTAACATCTTTTAATATTTCCAACAAATATTTCAGGGCTTGCGGGTTATAAAAACTACAGTCTCTCATAGTTTCGTCGACTATTTCTCGAGCTTCTGTGGCTTGTTTCTGGGTAAGTGTATTCATTAATTCTAGACATTTCAGTTGCATTTTTCTTATATTCAGGCAATTACTAACGATGTGGTTTTCTTTTCTGCAATAGGAGCACCAAACCACTCATCAGGAGCTTTGTTTAGTTGATTGGAAATTCCATAGGGCTTGCTATATTTGTGTCTTTGTCATTCAGGCTTTACCTTGTCTTTGAAGTTGGTTAAACATTAGTTGCAGGTAAATATTATACATTCTTTTGTCTTATTATGTAAGTATGCTAAGATTCAGTTGCTGTTCTCATTCTTATTTCCAATACTAATTCCACCTTTCTACCTTTCTTTTCTCTTTAATTTACTTTATTCTATCTTCGCATTTCTTATATCTGTATTATTCGTATCTCACAGTCACCACTAAATGAAATTGGGCAATACGACGAGTCAGTCGCTCCACAATCCAAAACTTCGTGTTACCTACAGTTGGCTTAGTCGAAAAGAGGCGTTTAGATTTGATCGGTGGTTTGAGTTCATAGATAAGTATTTTTTTGTTACTTGTCTTGTGTTTTCCTTCTCTTGAACTTACTAACTCTATTCCTCAATTATCTCACTACATCAGGTAATTGGATGACACGTATAACCACACTATCCTCAGTCCTTCAGGATAGTGGAACGATACTACCACGGCTGATCCTGGTACTTTAGAATACAACAGCCGGATATGGGGGTAACAATACATTTTGGGTTAGGACAGCAAACTTCAAGAAGTAGGTTTTATGGTCTAGGAATTTTGCGATTAGTTAATGTAGCAAGGGAAATGTTTATGTATTTATTATGATGTAAGGGGCCAGTTATTATTCTAAATAAAACCAAGGACTTCTCTCCTTCTCTAGGGCCTTTACAGCCTTTATTTATCTTAGAATTCTTTATTTACATTTGCTATTTTACGTCTGCTACAACTACTATGTCTAATACATCCGCTAATTCTACTACTTTGTTTCTAACTCATACTTACCCGACATGGCATTCGTAGCCTACGTAGCCGAAATAGACTAAGTGGGCCGGGTCACCCTAATTTGGAGTAGCTGTGTCATGTGGCTTAGCCGGATAACACTATAAAATGCTCAAATATGCAAGCTTATTATTTTTTCAAACAATTACTGCTTTTTTTAATAGATGTATCTTTACAAACCATATATCTAAATACTATTAATCATAAAGGTGGGGTTTGTTTGTAGTTTATTAAATTTTTAGTAATATTGTTATCAATTTGTTGTTTAATCTCTTTAATATTTTCTATATTATGAGTATAGTATAATGTTTTTTTTTATTTTTGGCTAAGCCTAACCAATTTGTTAATAAATTATATTCTATTGGTAGTAATAGAATGCTAAGATTACAAGATATAATAATATAGCTAATAAGTTGGTTATGATAAAATGGAATAGGTGTTGAGTGTTGAAATGCATGTTTGGTTTGTCAAATGATATTATCAAGTTTTTTAAGATAATAGTGTAATTTTGAAGCTTTTGTAAAGAAAATATGTTAGAAATTTCTGACTATAAATTTTTTGTTAAGAATGTTTTGAAGAGCTGCAATAATAATACTATTTTGAATTTTGTGCCATGTAGATTCTAAGAATTCTGAGGTTTGTATATTGAGTAGTATTTGGTTAGTAGTTAAGTTTAATGTTATTTTATTTGAAAAAAGTTGCCATTATTCATTATTCATGTTTTTATATAAGAATGTTCTTTATCAAGTTTTGGTTGAATAATGGGGTTTGCCTAAGTAAACATAAAGAAAAGACTAATTGGAAATAAGAAATTGTGGTTACTTTGAGTACTAGTATCAGAGTCTTTAATAGTAAAGAAGTTAAGATAATGAAGAAGAGGTTGGTTAGCTCAGATATAGTCAATGCTACTACTATATTTGCTGCTTTGCCAAGTAGGTGTAGAGAATTGTGTATGACTAGCTAAGTTATATAAATTATTATATTAAAGAAAGTGAAGTAGTTTGTATTTAATTAAAGAGAATTGAGTAAGGTAATCAGATGCATTAAAGTCACCCAAGATGATAGGTTATATGTTTAAAGTAATAGCTTATTAGATCATTAAATAATAGTATTTATACTGATAATCTGAGTTGAGAATTATCACATAGTAAATAGATTAAAATAATTCTAAACTTGAAGTCATGTTTGAAGAAAAGATCTACTGCTATGGTGTATTCAGTAAAGTGTAGAATTTTGTGAATGTGGTATTTAATGAGTTTATGAATCATAATAGCTATGCCAGCTTTTGGATATCAGTACAAAACCAGAGGTAAGTAAAATGTTTAGATTTTTGTAATTTAGTTATAGAGTTATTTGCAGTAATTTTAGTTTCTGTAATACTAATGATTTTGAGATTGTTAGAAAAACAGAAGTCTTTCCAGATTTGTTGTTTTAGATTTTCATTATAGTTTTGTATATTATATATACAAATTAATAGTTCAAGTAGTTTGGAATTTATTTGTATTAAATAATTAGAGGAAGATAAATATAATCTGTAATATTCTGAAGGTTCTGGTCTTTGGGATAAGTGAAGAGTAGAAAAAAACTGATAGTTTAAGGGTACTAATACAGAAAAAACTGATATTAATGTATTTCATTTTAGTTGAATATTTGAATAATGCCAAATGGCTTAAACTGATAATATAAAGTAATTAGATAAGGGTTTTGGTTCTAATAAAAGGTAGACATAAGCTTTGCTATGATTATTTTTAATAAAGATAGTTAATGTATAGCCATATAAGTTATCAGATAAGTAGCCAAAGCTGTAAATATGTTGTAAAAAAGTAATAATAGTTTAAGAATGAGGAAGTAGTAGTATATGGTTGTAAAATAAAAATTTGTTGTAATAAGTATTAAATTGGATGTAGTTATAGTATTATTTAGCTATTGTGGTTTCATTATAGTCATTTAAGATAGTTCCTACTAATTGAGAATAAGTGTGTTATCTAGTTCATTATTCTTTATAATTAAATTAATATCTAATGTATTATTGTTTATTAGAAAGAATTTAGAAGGGATAGGTATAGATGAATAGTAGGTATAATCTAATAGTTGTAAGAAGAAGTAATGAGATAAGAGTTGAGACATATATAGTAGATGTATATAGCATTCACTATAGTCAAGTTTGATTGCTAATCTAAGTGTGTAGTTAAAATTATTGTATTGTGTAAAGTTGTATTAATAGATGTGTTTTAAAAATAAGTTGAGTGTTTGTGAATATAGAAGTAGAGGTAGATTTAGACATGCTAGCCATTGGTTATAGCATAAGTCTAAATTATATAATATTTTATAAATTGGTTTTTGTGATGCTTTCTTAATGTTTGATAATAAATGAAATTTAAAAAAGTAGAAGATTCTTTTATAGATTTGATTACAGTATACTCAGCACTTACAGCTGTGAAGAGTGCTATAGCCTGCTCTGTATGTTGAGTCTGGTCATTATTAACTTGGTTCTCTACATAATTATTTTTAAAAAAGTTATATCTTCAAATATACAAAATTGATAAAAGCTTAATTTAGTTTTTAATTTAAATTTTTTCTTTTTATTTTGTTTTATATAATTGTAAAATTTAATTTTAAGTTATTTAATTAAATTAAAAAATATCTTTAGCTTAAAATTTATAGTAAATTTATATTTTTTTATTATACTTTTTATTATAAATAGCATTCTAAGTAAAATAAATATTCTTTGTCTAATATAGTAATTATTAATTACTTGTAATTTGGTAAATAAATTATAATATAAAAATTAAATGATTTAAAATAATTTAACTAATATTATTATAGTATAATATAAAAATTTTAAGTTTATTTTTAACATTTCTTTACTTTAAAAATGAGATAATCTACTTAGACTTTGAAAAAAATAGTATAATATATATTAAAAAAATTCAAATTAATTAATTATCTATATAATAATTTGCAGATTTGAATAATATTTAGAATGATCTTTTTGTTGGTTGCAGATTAATTGTCTAAATAGCCTATTTATGTACTTTAAAATATTTTAAAACTTAGTATTTTACTAACAAAAAAGTATTGTAAAAATTATTTATAGTTTTAATTAGTATTAATATTTATCCTACTATAATCTTTTTTTACTAGAATGCAGTAGATCATATTCAAAATGGTTAATAATTTGTAGTGAAATAGTAATTAATTGGTTGTACTTTTACTTGTAATCTGCTATATTTTCTTTTTGACTAAAACAGAAAAGATTTTTGTTTAAAATTTTATATTATCTTATATATACTATATGCATTATATATGCTATATATACTAAATATTCTAAATATGCTAAAGATAGCTCTATTTAAGCATAAGCCTTTTAAAATTTTCTGTTTTATTCAGGTTAGTTTTATAATTTTTTGATAATCATGTAAGACATAAACCTAGATCATTTATTGATTAGTGAATATTTTAAAAGTTTAAAATTATATATCTAAACTATAATCTAAAAAATAATATAATTATATTATTAAAGTTCTTTTGTATGAAAAAAACAACCTTTTATGTAAAGAAATCAAAACTTATAAAAATTTTTAATAAAATTTAGCTATATTTGAAAAAATTGCTTTAATGCTTCAAAAAAAAATTATATAAATAAAAAATATAAATACAAATAAATAAATAAAAAATACAATAAAAAAATGCATGCTAATGTATAAAAAGTTTTTGATAAAAATAAACTTGTGTTACTATGTTGTTTAATCTTTTAAAATTCTTCAGTTAGGGTGTGGCAACTTAGTGAAGTGGATAAGTTGTCATACTTCCAAGTGGTAGGTTGTGAGTTCAAAACTTACTGACAGTGAAATTTGGATAATCACCTATGTAATATATAGACAGATTATGGTGATAACATTTTGTTGATTATTTGGAATAGGATATCTGTAACTATGGTCATACCAGCATGACTGGCAGGTCTGGGGCATCTGTGTAACCTGTTACACAGAGGAATGCAAATTGGTACCGGTTAGTGCAAATCTAAAATAAGTCCTTAGGCTGTGTAAATCTATAGAACTGAGAAGCTGGAGCCCACTTGGAAATTCTGAGCAGAGAGATAACACAGATCTTCAACAGTACTACTATAAAAGCTAGACCTAGGAAATAGATACCAATGTGAAGAATTCGGGTAGGCAAGAACCTCAAGTAAGGAGTACCACCAACCAGGCCACCGGATTTCAGACCAGAGGAAAAGGATATTGGGCTGGCCTCAATATACCAAGAACAGGTCACAGTCCTTCTGGACTATCTGGATTGGGAGTCTTGGTTCAAAGCAGGGATATACTAAAAGTACTAGAGATATGCTGTGAAGTCAGTACTGGGATCTGGGTGAACTCTGCAAGAGTAGCCTATGTTAGTGTTCTAAAAGTAGGTAGATAGTTAACAACAGGAGGCCCCCTGTGTCTTACTGGCAGGTGACGTATTCTAAAATGTGTAATGGCCTGAAAACCAGTACAAAAAGAGTAGGTACCATACTTCTTAGACAGTATATCAGTTAGGTATATACGGGGGTTAGTTGGAGATTTCAATATGACAGAGTGGATGATCAGAGGGTTTAAATAGAACCTTAGGGCGGACTACTTAAATAGGCAACCAAAAGTTGCACATGTGACTAGTTGTACTCTTATCTCTATAAAAATAGTTGTAATAGCTAACCTGATAAAAGTCAATAAAGTATCACCACAAGTATAGCCTTTAATACAAAAAAAAAAAAAAAAAAAAAAATTCTTCAGTTGCACTAATATAAATAATTTTAAAATTATGTTAAACAATATTAAATTTTGTATTCTTTAAGTCAATTACAATTAAACATTAATTATATTTTATTTTAATTTATTAAACAGTCATTGTTTTCCTTTGATAAATAAAGTTTTTAATATTTGATCAAAGGTTTTACACATTAAAAAGTTATAATTTTCTATTTTAAAAATTACTAAATAAAAACAGTTGTATTCATTGATAAAGTTAAACATTTAAAAAGTTTTATTTATTTATTAATTTTTGGTTTTTTTTGCATTAATTAATTTGATATATATAATAATTCTAGGTTCTAAATTTCTAATAAGGTTTGAGTTCAAGTAATAACCTATAAGGTGTAACAAATAAATATCAACTAATTTATTTATATAGATAAATAATTTGTTATATTATAATTGGTTACAGCTATTTTCAAATTACACTGCTATTGGCATGACAAATAAGCACTAATTAAGTAAAAATAATCTAACAAAACAAAAAATAACTAATAATTTAATGTTATTGTTAAAATAACTAATAAAAATTAATTCAATTTTGTTTATATTTATAATTTTTCTTCTCTATTGCTTTATTTTTATTATATAGAATTCATAATCTATTATTATTTAAAGAAAAAATTGTTAATAAAAATAAAACTTTCTTTATACTATTATAACAACAAGCTTAAGATTACTCTTATAATACTTTGTCTTGCTCAATTTTTATAAATCACAATAATATAATTTTTAAAAATCTGTTACAGTATCATTTGAATATATAATAACTTCGATAGAACTAGTCTAAAAAATAAAAAGCAATCAATAAATATGTTTATAACAGTAATTGACATATAAAATAATATATCTAGTAAAATAAATTAACAAATTGAACATATTGTTGTATCTAAAATTTATACTAACTGCTCTAGTAGTATCAATAGATTATTACTAATTAATAATAATTAACCAATTAGATTATATTTTTATATATAATTTAATGTCAAAATAAAAACTACTATTTTCTAAAAAAAAACTACTATAACCCAACATTTTGTTTATATCACCATCTTTTGCATATTAATAAAAAAATTTTTTTTTAAAATTTTAGTATAAGACAAATATCATTATAATTATAAATTTGACTTTAATGTACTATTTTATAACTTTAAAAAAATGTTAATTAGTAAAAGTCTGTTGGTGTCACTAAAGTAGTTGTTAGCATTTAACTAAAGATATAACTTGTTTGAAGTTGCACCTAACTAAAATTAGCCTTTAAAATCAATTATCCTGCATGCACTAGCTAGCAGTTTTGAGCAGATGCTAACTTGAGTATCTGAAGTTTTAACTTTAGGCAAATGCCAACTTCAAGCACAACATTATTATTATAATTTTATAGAACAAAAAATTTATTCAAACTTTATTATTGACTTTGATATATAAATCTGATAATTAAAAATTAAACTATAAGTCAGATGTTTAATCTAATAACTAAAAGTTCTAACTCATTTTGTTTTTATAAATCAATATTATTTGACTTTAAAACCTATTTTATTTTTTTATTAACCAAAATTTATCTAAATCTATTATTACTATTGTTTTGTAAGAAATTATAAATTATCAGTACCAATTTAGCTTAAATAGTTAACTTTATTAAACCTTGAGTATTAAATAGGTAAGTTTATAACATTATAAGTATTCAGGCAAAATTTCTTAAATTAAAATATCAATGTTCAATTAATTTTAATAATTAAAGTAAAAATAAAATTTTGAAATTTGAACAATAATTATAATAAACTATTATATAATATTATATAACAAGACTTGTACTAAGAGTAGAGCATTTGCTTAAGAATATAACGTAATGAATTATTAAAGTTCAATTAAAAGTGGCTGAATACTTATAACTATATAAACTGAATAAATAACTTATGTAATCAGTTACAGTAATAATTTAATACTTATGTAAAATTAAAAGTTAATATTTATAAAAAAAGATTAATATAAAATTATATAAAATAAGCATTAAGAATATTAATTGTTTAGAGGGTTAATAAATAAATATAGTTAATTATTATAACTATTTGATAGAAGTTATCAAGTTTAAAGCTTTATTCAAAGAATGAAAAACACCTCTTTTATAATTTTGAAATATATCTGAATAGCTTTTATGTATTTTGGTTTAGCTCTAATTAAATATATACTTATCTTTAATTTAAAGAATACTTTTATCCTACTTTTATTTATTTTTATATGATTGGTCTAAGCAACTTTACCAGAATAATCTTTAAAAATATAGCTCATATTGTGGTATTATCTATTATAATTGTATTAGTACTAGATTTATAGTGCTATTCTACATATAAAAATTTTGATCCTGTATTGCATATTTGCATATTTGTGCATTATGTATATTAGTATAAAAAATAACACTATTACATGATTCATATTTTTGAAAGCTACTTAGTAAAGTTGTTTAAGCTTTGTTAGATTTAATTTTTTTTCTTATTCACCTCTAAGCTTTAGTTTAACTCTAATATTTTAAGCCTTAGATAAACAATTAAAAAATTTATAAATATAAGTTTTTTGTCTTGAAAATGGCTTTATTGAATATAGTAATTACTATATCACATAGAGTTTTTTTAAAACAAGGACTCTATATAACTAATAAGTAAGTGATGATAAATAAATAAATATTTGGTCTCTCTAATGTTCTGACTTTAGTTACCTGCCTAGCCTTATAATATTCTTGGGTTTATATACACAACATGCATTTTTAACACAATTTTTTTTAAAAAAAATATATACTTTTTTTTTAAAAAAATGTATTCTATTTTTTTACAACATGTACTAAGCTATACTATATTTGTTAACCAAGTTAATCTAAAAAGAGGTATGCCTCATAAACTAAATTAATGCAAATAAAAATAAGTGTACAAAAAATATCAAATATAGTCAAATCTTATTATAGTCATTTTGATATAGTTACAACCTTGATATAGTCACTTTGTTTTTTTGTTCCTAGCTTATATAAAACATATAAATTTTGACTTTCATATAGTTATAACTTTTTGTAATCACCAATTTTTTGTTTTCCAACCTGGTGATTATATCAAAATCTAACTATATATTATTTTGATTATTACTTAAACTAGAAACAAACATAATCAATAACAAATATTTATAAGATTGATGTGAAGGCATTATTATTTATACATAATTAGTGATTTTATAATGCTAGGACTTTAATTAAAAAGTAATAGTTAGATAATATAAATTTAATACAAAATCTATTTTATTTAAGTTTTCTTAATTTAAAAAAATTGCATGAATGTTTATTCAATCTGCATTCATATTGTATTAGTATGCTATTATATACATAACACTCATTAATAACTCTCTTTAACCAACTTAAGTACCTAGTTATTATACAAAAAAATTAAGAGTTTTGAATTTTATTTAAAAACCTATTTTTATTAGACTATATGATATTATTTTTATAAATTTTGTAAATAGTTAATTGACTAAAAAATAATAATCTAAATGTATTTGTTAATAACTTAAACTATATTAATTTAATTAATAATCTATCAGTTATCTAAAAAATAAGCTTAATGTAACATAATGCAGATCTTTTATATTTTTAACTATAAACAGAAATGTGAAGGCTATCTATCTAAAACTTTTTTAACTAAGTTAACAGTTCAAATAGATTAATTAAGATATTATCAAAAAATAATTAACCAATTATGTAAAATTATATATAAAAAACTATTGTTTATATAAAAATTTTATATAGTTAGCCAATTGTTTTTTAATAATATTTTAGTATTTACTAGACCAATTTGGATGATTTAACTACTATTAGACATATTTTAACAAGCTTTACACTTTAATTAATTGACTTAGACTGTCAACTTAGTATGAATAAAAAAGTTTAGATAGGTATCTTTTGCATTTTTATTTATAATAAAAAAACAAAAGATTTGTGTTATATAATACTAAGAACATTCTTTAGATAATTGGCAAATTATTAATTAAAATAATTATTACTAATTATTTGTCTTAATATAGTAGAAATAAGCTAATTAGAATAAAAAGACCATGTTTATATATAAGTTTGTTATTTTTTGTAATATTTTCAAGTTAATTAATTGTAAATAGTAGATTAGATTTTATAAATAATATATAAAACATATAATAAACTTGGTTTTAATATTTAATACTTTTTTTTAATATTATTATATATTGTTATAAATATATCTAAACCTAAAAACAAAAGAACAATTATTAAAGACTTACAAAATATACTAAAAAAACTATTATATTATAATATTTATAACTCAAAATAGCCCAGGTTCTCAATTAAGTAATAGCATTGATCTTATAAAAAAAACTATTTGTTTGATTTAAAAAACATTGTCAAAGTAATATTAACTTAACAGATAAAATTTGTAATTATATAAATGCATCATTATATACAAAGATATGTCATTGTAAAAAAAAAATAAAAATTTAATAAAAAATACTAAAAGAATAATAGATAAACTATAAAAAAAAAAAGTTTTAGTAAAAAGAATAAACAACTTATGTTAATAAAAAGATATTTAAACTATATTTAAATTCTTTTTTTTGTAATTTTCTTTTAAATACAAGTTGGATTTTCCTCTTGTAAAAGTAATTAGTAAGCACTTTAAATAAATCCGCATTAAAAAATATTAAATAATTAAATAATGTTTTTGACTATATTTAAAAATAAATAAATCTAATAAGCTAAATTACTATATTCTTAAACTTATTTACTTATATTGAATTTTCTTGTAATATTCTTGAAAATTTTCTTAACTTGTACTAACTCATAACTACTTTGTTAAGTTTTTGAATAACATTTTGCAATATTAACAATTCTGTAATAACAAATTGTTATATTTTTTTATTTGTATTTCTGACTCTTCTAACCAGTAATAATATGTATTATAAAGATAAATTTGATTTAAAAATATGAAAAACTATTATATAATAACTTATAAAATATATAAAATACTATTATATTATAATTATTGTAACTCAAAATAATTTAGATTTCTTATTAAGTAACAGCACTAACCCTATTAAGAAAAACTCTCTACTTAATTTGAAAGATATCTGTTAAAATAATATTATTTTGACAAATAAAATCTGTAATTATATAGATATGTTATTATTTGATAGTTTATATGTAGTAATTAAAAAAGTAAAAAAATTAATAAAAAAATTAATAAAATGATAACTGGAATATAAAAAAAACAAAAAATATTAGTAAAAAAAGGTAAAATAACTTATGTTAATAAGAAAAAGTATCAAAACCATAGAAGAATATTTTTTTCATTTTTTCTTGAAGGACTTCTTTCTTTTAAGAGTACATTTAGATAAACCTGTCTTAAAAAATCAATAATTTATTAAATGAATTTTTTAAATTGTGTTCTAAAACAAAGAGACCAAATCATAAACTTTTCATATGCTCTTTAAAGACCATCCACTTACCCTATTTGAATTTCCTTTGTAACATTTTTGAAAGCACCTTAACATGTGCAAAATTGTAACTACCTCGTTTTTGCTTTCAGTGACAATTCGTCACATTACTCGGTTCTACCATAAAATCCCGACATCTAAAATCTTGAAAACCATAGTCCCAACATCATGCAGCGTAAGAATTAATATTTAAAGATTAGTAATCACATTAACAATCATTGTCAGACTTTAAATCTTAATTGTCACATCGAGTGATGTCGAGATTATGGATTTCGAGATTTTGGATGTTGGGATTTTTTGGTAGAACCACATTACTCGTATCTGCATTCCCGACCATTCACCATCGTGATAATATATACGTTCTAGCCATGTAAAATAACAAATTTAATTTTGTGTATATTTATAAATTCATATAAACTTTTGTTTTCTGTTTCTAATATTGCAAAACGAATATAAAAATATGTAATTTGATTGGTTGATTGTCACGGGTTGACCTATAAAAATCAACCAATCAAATAAATGTCCTCATATGACCCCAGCAATCTTATCCAGCATCAATGATCACGGGAACAAAAATTGACCAATCAGATTCGTTTTATTCCAGACGACGTTAAAATTTAGTTGTATAGATGCTGTTTAATTTACAATCCGAAATAAAATAATAACATTAATGAAATAACTAGTTAACTATTTATATTCACTTGATAGATTTTTATGAAACCACGAAATTCATGCCTAAAACTCATATCTAAACCGAAACTTATCTAATTAATCGTTAGCTAGTATTATCATATGACAATAAATTGCGTCATTGTCCGAAACGAAGTGAAGGACTCGGATTTTCAGGTACATAACAAGTATATGCTAAGAGTCCCTTGAACTCGCACAGGAAGATCGAAATTCAAATCAAAATAGATTTACCCAAGATTTAGGTTGTGATAAGAATTCAAAAGAGTGTAAAAAGATAAATACAATACGCTCTTAAGAAAATTGGTATATGTGAATTTTATTGCTTAATTAAAAAAAAAGAAAATGTAATTTCTAAAAATTTATATGAAAAGTTGCAGAAATATTGTTAAAAATAAATTATTTTAGCATATTTTAATATAGCTATTTTAACATATATAGAATTAGTAACTATACTTTAATAGGAAAATGACATTGACTATAATAAAACCATAATGGGTGACTTTTAAAAACTTGAACAGTTTTTTCATCTTCATTATTAATTAACGACTTGCTCATGTACATACACGGTTCACTTGACGTAGCACCCCACACCCAAACTTTATCTACTTCTGTTAAATCATCTTGCGAATCTTTTATCGGCATTACGACGAATGGACCTCTTTGACGTGATGCTTTATGCGACCATCCAGCAGCAGTGAAACCAAATGATGATGAATATGAAAGCACCAGATCATCACATAAACTAAGTAACTTCATATCAATAAGAGCGCCTACTTCTGAACCCATATTCAAACTAACAGTATTAGCCATATTCATATTATCTTCCGATTGAACTATCTTAATAGAATTATTACGAGATTTAAACTCTTCACGAAGTAAATTTACTAATTTATTGCGGCCATCATTAGTATCTGCAGCTACGAAAATGGATATATCCTTTTTTTCAATTCCTAACATTAACATTTTTACTGTGTGATAATAATGTTCTACAGGTAGTATCATACCAGCAGGTGGCTTTTTCTCTCTTATATGTATTCCTATGTTATAATCACCAAAATTATTGCTTGCAAAATTTTCTACATGATTTCTAATATCTGGGTGTACTCTTAATAATTTTAAGCTAATAGCAGTAAAAATCCCATAATCAGGTATTTTTTTTTTAAACCATTTCCTATAATTAGGATTTGCCATTATTGGAGCGCATGGGTAATCCAATGTACTGATACCTAAAATATCATATTTAGTTACTTCTTTATTGCTAAAATTTCCTCTTGTCACTAATTTAAAATCATTATACGCTTCTTTATCATGTATATATTTAAAGGTACTATTTTTGTATAAATCTTTTACAATTTTCCAGTCATGATCGAAATCTTTCTCGTAATAA